>ML014233.1:0-57319 GCA_003615045.1 Caulochytrium protostelioides | reverse complement strand
CGGATGCCACTAGCACGACGATGGTCGCCTCGTCGCTGTCGCTTGCCTCATCGGTCGACTCGTCGTCGAGCGCGTCGTCGGTCTCCTTGTCAGCTTGCAGCGGACACGTCAACGCCGATATTCAAGGGTATACCAACGAGACGCCGGCGCGGCCCGCCGTATCGGATGTGAAGGGCGACGCGACGACGGTGGTGGATTCCGCTGCCGCAGCCCATAGGCTGCCGGCCGACTCACCCAGCCGGGGCAAGGCAGCACTCACGGAGGCCGGCGCCGCAGCGTCTGCGGACCAGTCATTCGTCGTGGCAGACAAGGCTGCCGCTCACGCGGCCATGGACGTCGACAATCTCCTCTGCCGAGTCTCTCATCATACCTTTGGTGACCTCGATTATCCGATAAGCAGGTATCAGGGCAAGTTGCAACCTCTGGTCCGCAAACGCATCTGATGCTTAACGGAATGCGGATCCTTGATGGATCCTCTGGGAGGCACCTAAGGGAACATGCTGTTCGTGTAGGGTTGTCTGACCGGACAACTTTCATATCCATTTATAACATAGAAAAACATGTTAAGCTTTGAGCACGGCCTGCGTGACATCGCGGAATTTCTGCTCGGCGCGCTTCCAGACGGGGCCGAAAGAGCGGAGGTCGATGAGCGTCGGGAGAAGCTGGCGGCCATACGACTCACTTGCCTCGCGCGGCAGCAGCGTCGGCAGGTGGTCGATGGCGATCACGCCGAGGTCCGCGCAGCCGGCAGCGTTCACAGGCAAGTAGTTCACCGGCTGGTCAAAGAAGGAGTACTCCTTGTAGACCGGGATCGGGTTGTTCGGGTTGTTTGGGTCACAGCTGACGTCGACGAGGATGCTGAGGCTGCGGTTGGGCCCGGCGGCCTCAAGCTCAGCAAACGTGAGGAACGGCGCGATCTTCTGCGTGAGGTAAATGCAGTTCACGAACACGGCACGGTCGCAGATCTCGGGGAAGGGGCCGCCCTTCTTGGTCTCGTTGATGTCCCAGCGCGTGATCGCAGTCTCGGGCAGCCCGACGGCGGTTGCGAAGTCACACGCGCCGCGGCCGCAGCGGCCCAACGCGCCCATTACGAACAGACTCGGCGCCATGCCCGTTTTCTGCTCGGCCTCGGCCAGGAGCTGCTTCACGTGCGCGATGAGAGCCTGCTCGTTCGGGAAGGGATCGACCTTCGGGTGCGCCAGAGCCTTCGTTCCCGCGGCGCCGTGGAGCTGGCGATAAGCCCAGGCCTCGAGACCCATGGCGGCACCCGCGTAGCCCGCATAGTAGCCGAACGCCGCGACACGCGTCCCACGGTCGTCCTGCAAGAACTCGAGATCGAGCAGCGTGCCGTGGCCCGCCTGGAAGCGGCGCAGCAGCTCGGCGGAGCCGTCCTGGCCCTTGAAGCAGTGTCCGAACATGATGTGGCGGTGGGTGAGCGGCGTCGTCGCGTCCGGCAGTTCCTTCAGGGCCACGATGTACGCGTCAGCCGGGGCCGACGTCCAGCTGCCGGCCTCGACCAGCGGCAGCCCGAGCGCTGCATACTCGCTGTCGTCAAAGATGCGTTCGGGCGATTTTTCGACCGTGATCTTGAAGCCTGTCCATCGGTTTCATGTCAACCCAGGCGGGACGCGAAAACGAAAAAAAAAAGATGAGTGTGTGGGTTCTTCATACAGACGCCATTGTGCTAAGCATCACACGCACCGCGCGCGATGGGTCTCATGATTCGCCCCCATCGTCACACGGAATCAGCGTACCTTGATCCAAGAGCTCCTTGCAGATGGTGGGAGCCAGCGCCGTGCGCTTCTCAAAAGGCTTGCACTCAGCACGGAGCCAGAGATGCGGGGTGTCCGTCATGGTCGCGGCGACGAATTGTTACAGGGTCGAGTGGAAATCGGAATCGGAGATGCACTATAACTGCACGGCAAAGCGGGATAACGATGGGTTGCTCGAGGTCAGCTCAGACGGCCTTGATGGTGATGATCATGTTCCTCAGTGATGGGGATTTCAACTCGGTGAATGGCCGACCCTCGTTCTCCTCGAATGCATTGTGGGGCAGTGATTGCAGCGCTGAGTGCTCGAGAAGGGCTATATAAATGTCATATCCTCTGGATCCCATCGCCCGTCCCATCGCCCGTCCCATCGCCCGTCCCAGCACCCGTCCGTCTCCTCAACCTTCGGTCTAACGCGGTCCGACCACCCCTGCAGGGTCCTCCCCTCCCTCCTCCCCTTCTCCGTCCCGAAGCGTGACGCGAGTCCGCCATCCGGCCGATCGGAGCCGACGCGCGGATCGGCTTCACGTTAGCGTCGTGGCCGCTAGGACTCACATCGACCCCGCGTCCGCTGCTGCGCCACCACTGCCAACGACAAAGAATACCGTTCTTCGTTGTAAGAAAAAAAGACAAAGAACATGGGCTCCGCATCCGGCGAGGGCGCACCGGAGGCGCCACGGCGCGAGTTTTCGCAAGCCGTGGCAGCCATCGCAGGCAGCGGCCGCCATCGACGGTGGTGACTGAGCGGCGATAGCGGCGCCACACGGGAAGCCCTGCAATGCGTGGTGTGCCGCGCCACAGCCCACCTTGACATCGCGGACCGACATGCGCACATGCGCACGCATGGCGCGCAACGCGTGTCGGAGTTTGGAGACGGTTTACGGCGACGTGCGGGGCGCAGCACCCCGCGTCATAACCAGCGTCCATGGTTCCAGCGCGATCATCTGATCATACGCGACATCGTGCAGCACGCGGCCTACGGGCGTTGGCATGCCCTCACGCTCGCCATCACGGTCAGGGTCGCGGTCGCCATCGCCGCCGCCGAAGCCGTCGATGCTGCCGTCCGGGCTCCCGTCCGCGGCGGCGCGCGTCGGCCCCGCACGCGCCATCATGGCGCGGGGCAGCAGCGATGGCACAGGGCTTGTGGCGGGCAGGATCCACGGCGTGGTGGGCACGAGCTGTGGGTGCTGCTCATGGACGACGCGCTCGGCCCGGTGCAACACCTCCAGATGCGCTGACAGCACGCGGTAGACGGCGGCGGCGGCGGCCGAAGCCGTCGCGATGGCCGGGGGCGCCCGCAACGCCCCGGACGCCACGCGGACGAGGGGCCCGACCACGTGGGCCGTGATTTGCTGCTCGGCGGGCCCCCATCCCGCCGCGTCCATGATCTCGCACAGACTCACGGTGGTGGCCGCCGCGTTGCGGTTGATCTGGCCAATCAGTGCCGAGCTCGATGAGATCTGGCCGACCGCGTCGCCAGCACCTGCACCCGCACCCGGACGGGACGACGCCTTCGGGCCCGGTACCGCCGTGTCACCGTCGGTGGCATGGCGATCGTCGGCGCCCTCGGGCTCCGCGGTGTGCGACGCGGTCCATGCTAACTGGCGCGCGAGGTCCCACCAGTAATGGATCTGCGTCGACAGCAGCGTGACGACGAGATCCATCAGGTGCAGGAAGGCGCGGGCATCGTGCGCTACGGCACGGAGCATCTGCGACAAGAGGGGCGCGCGGCACCAGGCCTCGAGCACGACGCGGTCCCGCGGGAACAGCGGCACGCGCTGCGGCAGCATCGCCGCGTACGCCGCCACCGGCGGCGTCGGCCAGCCCCGGAACGGGGCCGACACGCAGAGCGCCCAACTCATGGCCGGCGAAGGCGCCGACGACGGCGCGACGGCGCCGACAACGAGGCGCAGCACACGGTCGAAGAAGCGGCGGCCAGGCCCGGCCGCGAGCGTGGCCGTGTTGAGCGGACTGGCCCACGCCAGGCGGTAGAGCTGCGGCGGCAACGACGGCGCCACGTCGGCGCGGCGGACGGCGTCGCGGAGCAGCGCCATCAACGCGGCGGGTGCGTCGTGCGCGTCGCGGCCGTCGACTATCGCCGCGAGCACTGCCAGCCCCACACGGATAGCGGCCTCCATCAGCCGCGGGTGCTTGTCCATGGCCAACCCAAACCCCATCACGCGCGCGACGGCGCGCAGGTAGAGGGCGGCGACCCGCGCCGCCGTCGGAGGCCGCGTCGCCACGGGACTCGCCGTATCGGGGGCATCAGGGGCGTCCGCGACATCTGACGACATGGCAGCGAGTGCGCTCGTTAAGCCATCGACGAGCGCGTCGGCGGCGAGGGCGCCTGCGAAGCGGTCTAGCAGATCGGGCGACAAGACGGGCGTGGGGCGCGGGTCCGGCAGAAAGGCGATAGCGAGCAAGGCGCCCGCCCATCGCGGCATCGTCGAAGCGCCCGCGCCATCCAGCGCGTGCTCGCGGCGCAGAGGCCATGTGTCCGGCCCATCGGCATCCGGCGCGGCCGTCAGTTCGGGTTCGGATCGCTGCGCAAGCGCCGACGTCAGCACGCTGAGACGGCCGCGCGGATCTTCGGAGAGAGCGAGCAGCGTGATCCGCCAGAACCGTGCGATGCCCGCTTGCATGGAAACGAGGGGGGTCGCGATCTCGGGGCCGAGGATGGCGCGCCCAATCTGCTGAAGGCACTGGGCGGCGAGCGCGTCAGCCACGGGGCGGCCACCACAGAAGGCCAGCAGCACCAAGGCATGCGTGAGCCAGCCGCGGTTCAGCGGGTGGTCTATCGCGAGCGAGAGCCACGTGCTCGTCGCGTGGGAATCGGAGGCAGCGGCATCGGCGACGGCCTGCATGAGCGTCGGCGCGATGGCCGTCCATGCCATGATGGCCTGCTGTTGGTGGTTGAGGTTGACGAAGTGGGGCACCACCGCCGGGTCCGCGTCAGAGAGATCACGCAAGGTCTCGCAGAGCTGCGTCATGTTGCGGACCGAACGACCGTGCAGCACGAGGCAGTACATGGTCTTGAGCAGCTGGTGCAAGCATGCTGCTGAGCCTGCGAGCAGGGCAGCCGTCGGCTCGGGCAACTCAAGCGGCGATGCATCCGTCCGTGCGCCATACTGACGCGCCATCACGAAATGGAGTTGCGTATGCCAAATCAGGTGGTCCGCAAGCCGCTCGGGTTGACGGGCCGCGGTCAGTCGAGTCCATAGCGCCCAACTCTGGGCCCAGAGCCGGGCGACGGGGACGGGCAGCATCTCGCGCGAGGACGGCCGGTGGCCTGGTGCCCCCTGCGGGGGCCGGACCGGCAGCGCAAGGGCGTCACGCTGCGCCGCGGCAACGGCTGCTGCCAGCGCGTCGAGCCAACGCGGCCACTGCGGCGTCAGCGCCATCGCCGCCAGCACGCTCTGGACAAAGGGCGGGAACGCCGTCAGCATCGTCAAACACCAGCCGAGGGTTATCTCTGTCGCGGCACGCGGCGCCGCATCGCGCGGCTGCAGGGCGCTCGTCAGGTAGAGCCCTGTTGACCGCAGGAACTGGGGGTTCCGACCGAGGATGGTAAGCGTGACGGCCACGTCATGGAGCCAACTGTCGTGAGCGGCGGCGGCCTGGTACGCACCCAGGCTGAGCATCCAGCCCTCGCCCTCGGTCGTGACGCGATGCAGCCACGCATACTCGTCGGCCTGGACGGCGTGGGCCAGATACGCCAGCAGCACGTGGCGCCAGAGCGCCGGCGCGCGCAGGAAGACGTAGCACACGGCCCATGCGCCGCCGCGCGGCGCCGCCGCGCCGAGCGCCGCTTCCAGAAAGGGCCGGGCCGCCGCCACAAGCGCGGCGATCACGTCAGGGCGGAGCCGGTGCTCGGCTTCGCCCGCGATCCCAGCCTCAGCCGCGAGGGCATCCAGGTGCCCGGTCACGAGCTGCAGCAGGGCCTTCAGGGTCGTGTGGCGTGCGACGGCGGCGAGCAGCCGGTCTGCGAGGTAGAGGCGCAGATCCACGGGGTCGAGGTTCGGCGGCGGACGCTCGATGGACGGCACGATAGCCTCGGCGGCGACGTGTAGCCTCGCCGTGACCCAGGCGAGAATCTCAGGGCGGTGGGCACGCACGGTGGACGCTGCGGCATCTGCGAGTGCGTCGAGAGCAAGCAGCATCTGTGCTTTTTCACGCGGCGCGCCGCTGTTGGTATCCAGCTGCATGGCGATCTG
The DNA here is from genome assembly GCA_003615045.1 of Caulochytrium protostelioides. NCBI lineage: Eukaryota > Fungi > Chytridiomycota > Caulochytriomycetes > Caulochytriales > Caulochytriaceae > Caulochytrium > Caulochytrium protostelioides. Next base: position 51,336 of record ML014233.1, on the reverse strand, counting down.
CTGCAGAAACGCCTGCATCCCAGGCCCATCGCTCGGTATTGATCCACTCAGCAGATCCTGTGACGCCGCCAGGCGATGCGGTGACGAGGACGATGCTGGATGCTGCTGCTGACGTTGTTGTTGTTGTTGTTGCTGTTGCTTCTGCTGCTGCTGCTGCTGCTGCTGCTGCTGCTGCTGCTGCTGCTGCTGCTGCTGCTGCTGCTGCTGCTGCTGTTGCTGCGGAGGGTGATGAGCATTCATCCCATGGCCGCCATGGTGATCACCACCATGGTGGTGATGTCCGCCGCTCGCGCCGCTGTATCCGCCATGGTCGCCGCGACCGTGCCCGCCGCCAGGAAGCGGGCGGCGGTGGCTCACGCCACCTTGTCGCGGCGCACCGCGGCCGTGGCCGTGGCCGTGACCCTGCCCGCGGCCGCGTGATCGCTGGGAGGGTGCCGGCATGAAGTGCTCGGGGTCAGTAGTGGGCCTCAAGGATGAGGGATCAGGCCGACGGGGGATCGCCCTTCAGGGACCACCCTACAAGGATTAGGGATCGCCCGTCAGGGATCAGGGACCACCCTTCAGGGACCACCCTTCAGGAACCACCCACGCGACTCGCGGTGGCGGCCGTCGTGCGTGGTGCAGCCGTGGATGCAGGGTCCAGACCGTGTCCGCGTGGCCCACGAGAGACGCGCGAGACCGGCAGGACGGCAGATGAAGAAAGCCTGTGCGCGGCGTCACAGCCGGCTGTGGGGCGCGCCGTGCGGTCGGGGGACGGGGTCGCGATGTCCTAGGCGGCGAAGGGCGCCATGCGGGCCTGTTCGACGGGCTCAGCACGGAGCCACGACGGCCGCCATTTCCGTCCATCACCCTGAGGCTGATTGAGACTGTCAGCGCAACCGTCACGCTACATGGTGGAGTGAGACGCCTGGATCGCCGAAGGCGGCGGGTGGCCCTGAGTATCGAGCGGCGCCTTCATGAGAGCGCATCAGGGGCCTGCCCCATCCCGCACGCCCGTGGGGCGGCCCGCCTCGACAGCGCCACAGACGTGCGCCACACTCCGTCGACCGCAGCACAGGGCCCTTCCGCATCACATCACGTCGCATCAGATCGCATCGCATCATATCCCGTATGGATCACCAAGACAAGCCATCGAATGGCGTCGGGAAAGCACAGGATTAACTAGAAAAGAAATGAAACAAAGAACTTAAAAATTGAGAAAGTTGAGAAAAAGCGGAACCACCGACATCAGGGGCCCTTGTAGGGCCATGCATCGAATCAGGCAATTAGTTAGACGATGAAGCGCTCGGGGGCACAAGATCCATCAATTCATAGTCCTCCAAAGCAACATCCTGAGCCAAATCGTCCAGCTCGCGCTCACTGGGCGCCGCGGCCATCGGTCCGAACGGTCCCGCCATGCGGGACGCCCCGCGATCCGGGTACGGATGCGTCATGGACGAAGTCGAAGACGCCGACGAAGAGTGCGCCGGCATCGACATAGCCATGGGCGGCGAAGCCGTCGGATACGCCGTCGGGTATGACATCTCCGGCCTGTCATAACCACTCGATGCGACGGCGCCGCTGCGGCTCGTTGCACCGATGGACAGCGAGGGCGCTGACGGCGCTGACGTGCCGGCGGCGAGCAGACTCGTCAGATGTGGCGTCGTACGAGGACCAAAGGACGCGATTTCGGTCAGTGGTGGGTGCTGGCGGCTGGGTGAGACGTGATGGGAGCGCGCGACCGGTTTCGCGGCCATGGCGGCTGTGACACGCGGGCGCGACGGGTTCACGAGCGGCCGGCGGTTGCGGACGCCGCCCGCGGTCGACGACGACGTGCCAGCCGACAACGCCATGGGACTCGTCTCGTCTTCGGTCGTCAAATCGACAACGGGAGCAGGCGCCGCCTTGCGTGCCGATTCGAACGTCGTTCCCATGAAGGACGACGCGGCCATCCCGGCCGCCGAAGTGAGCGACTCGCTCAGGATCGACGGCGCAGCAAGACCACCCGGATGAGTGCTCGGGTCAGGCGACCACGACGACGGCGCTTCGGAGGAATCGGGCACCAAGGCTGACGGCGACGACGCTGATGGCGCGGGCACGCGAGAAGCGATGGCGGTGGCCGCTGCGGCTTTGACCACATGCGTTACAGCATCCCAAGCCCAGCTCGCCGCCAATAATCCCATAGACGGGCCCGGTGCACCGGTGGCCGGGGCAGTGGTGCCCGTCGCTCGGGCAGAGGCCCGCTGGGCCGCGCCGGACGGAGCAATGGCAGCAGACGCCGACTTGCGGGGGCGCCGACAGGCCACGGGCGCGTGCGTCGGCTCCGACGGCGATGACTCGTAGAGGCCGTGATCAGGATCGTCGTTCGCCGCCGCGTCGGCGTGAAGCGCATCGGACGAGTACATAGGCTGCCCCGTAGCGGCTTCATAGACGCGGCGGCGACCCCACGTGATCGCACGCTGCGCCACCTGCATGCTATTCCGTTCGGTAACCGATCGAACGCGGGTCACGCTAGCATCAATCTCGGACTCGTACTCGACCAGCCAGGGCCCGATAAAGTTGTGGTAGGTGTAGACAGCGCCGTTGACATTGGGGAAGACGAGCCACATCACGAGCAGGAGTTTGGACTCGTAGTAGAACGGCAGCCAGAAAAAGAAAAAGTCCGAGATCATTTCGATGGCGGTCAGCATGCCGATGACCGTCCAGTAGATCGTCAGTTGCCGGACATCATCGGGGGTTCCGGTCGTCAGCGCCTTGTATGTATTATATGCGGGATACGTGTAGCCAACGAGCATGGTCGCCAGCCGAGCGAGAAGCCCGATGAGGCCCATGGCGGCGAGTGGTCAGCGGCGGGGCTTCAGGGATGACCGGGATGTCGGTGGCGGCTCGACTCACGGGTGTGTGTCTGAAACCGTGGTCAGGTGTGTCTGCTTGTGGTAGTGTCTAAAGACAATACAGATACAGATCACCCGTGCTGCATTGGCGAGAGTCTGATCCTCGTTGAGCAGAGAGAAGGGGAATCCGAGGAGATAAAAGGGCAGGGGCTGCCGAAAGCAAGGGATCCACGTGGCGGATGCTGATGCTGAGCAACACGGCACACGGCATTACAGCACGGCTGTGAGGGAGGACGATCAAGCGCCTACTCACTTCGCTGGCTGATCGGTCATCTCGTACGTAACACATATGGCGTCTCACGATGCTGAAGTTCCGAAGTCGCAGCGCCGCTGCCCGAGAAAGCCTAAGCTTGCTTTGCAAGCCCTCCTGGTCGGGTGATCCGCCTGCGCGGGGCTGTGCCACGCGACCACCGAAGCGGAGGCGGCACGAGGGCACGAGGACAGCTGCGCCTCTTCCTTGCGAAGGCTCTCGACTACAAAGCCACTCCATGCATAAGCCACCTCATGCAAAAGCCACTTCATGCATAAGCCACTTCATGCATAAGCCACTCACACCGTCGGCTCCGCCGCCCATCGCTCACGCCCCTGGCCGGGGGTGCCGAAGCAGAGTAGAAGGCCGCGCGTCTCGGGCGCCTGCGTAGAGCCGTCGTCACGTTGAGAGATTCGGACATACCCGAAAAATCAGCCGACAGCCGGGCGATGTCGCTCGTTTTGACACCCAATGCTGGTGACTTTAATAGCTCCGCCGACGGATCCCTTTCGCGTGGTCTTCTCGTCAATTCGCATTGCCTCCACGACTTGTACGATTTGTACGCATTTGACGCTTTAGAATTGCTGAACAGCGCAGCGTTCAGAGCCGGAGCGACGTCGGAAGCCCCATGCCGGTACGATAAAGAATTGCGCCTATCGCACAATAACTCTGCTGCTGCTGCTCGGTGGTACCGTGCAACCCTAAGCCAAGGCGTCCCGTCGGTTAGCCACGACCGAGATCGCCACGTGCGCTGTTCGACCGCTTTCCCTGTCCCGTTACATTTTCTTGCTATCCCCATCACCATCAGTCCACCGCTGCTGCTGCTGCTGCTACGGAAACCGCCTGCAAGCATCGCCAGGATGGGCCCGACGGCGGCCGCGCCGGGGACCAAGAAGGCCTGGTCTCGCCCGGCACGGAAGGCCGCGGCCGCCGCGGCAAGCGCGAATACGCCGTCCGCGGCCGCCGCGGCCGCAGCCAATGCTGCCACCTCGTGGAATGGCGCACTGGGGTCGGCGCCGGACGTCAAGCCCTCGGCCGGCGCGACTGTCAAGGGCCTCATTGAAGACTACATCGCGAACCTGCCGCTTGCCTACCGCGACCGGATCTACCAGCAGCCCGCCACATGTCTGGCCCTGTTCCGCTTCGCGACGCCGCTCGGCAAGCAGATCATTATGCGCATCCTGTACGCAGCGCACCCGATCCCTCTCGCCGATATGAAGCTGTGGTGCACGACCGACGGCGAAAAGGAACTGATTCGTGCGCTGGAACACCTCTATCGGCTCCACATCATTGCGATCCCGGACGCGCCGCCCCCACGGCCTGCCGCTTCCGACGGTGTCGCGGGTCTGGCCACGCCCGCTCGCGCTGATGGGGACGACGCCAATCGCATGGACGTCGACAGCACGCCCAAGCCACCGCGACCAGCGTCCCTTTTCGGCGCGGCCGCCGCGGCGCCGACGACGACCACGCCCGCAGCCACCGCGCCGCCAACGAGCGGGTACACGGGCCGGCGGTCGCGCTTCGCCAAACCGCCGATCCCGGCGTGGCTCGCCGCGCTGCAGTCCGGCCCGGGCGTCGCGCTAAGTCCGCATTTCCGGCAGTCGCTGCACAACGCGCTCACTGGATCGGGCGACCACGCGAGCTTCGGCCAGGAAAGCACGGCGCCCGACAAGCATCTGGTGACACAAGCCATGCTCGATCAGTATGCGACCGAGCGATGGGAGGCAGTGCTGCACTACTTGGTCGGCTCGCCGTCCGGGAAGCGCAAGCGCGCGGTGACAAAGCTCTTGGAGCACTCGGGCCTGATGGCACGCGTTGTGCCGGCGCCCGGCGAAGAATCACTTCAGCAGGGCGACGGCAGTGCCGCCTCGTCGACGCTTGACCGGGACTACGTAGCCGGGACCGAAGACAGCGACGAGGCCAATCTGACGATCACCAGCAAGGGCTTCCAGTTTCTGCTGCAGGATGTCAATGTCCAGGTGTGGGCTTTCCTTTTGCAGTACCTGCAGATGTCGGACGAGCTCAAGATGGACCTGGTCGAAGTGCTGGGTTTCCTCTTCCAGCTGGGCAGCCTGCGGTTCGGCGCGTCATACTCCGTGGATACGCTGACCGAGACGCAAAAGCATATGCTGGAAGATTTGAAACCGCTCGGCATCGTGTACCAGCGCAAGAAGAAATCATCGCGATTCTACCCGACCCGCCTCGCCACAACGCTGACCTCCAAGACGCTGCTCAGCAGCGGTGCCGACGGTGACAGCGCCACGGGCCATGCCGCTGGCGGCCAGAGCCTGACGGGCGAGGAGACGGGCTTCATCATCGTCGAGACCAACTACCGCGTCTACGCGTATACTTCCTCCGCGCTCGAGATCGCCGTTCTGAGTCTGTTTGTCAACCTGAAAGCACGGTTCATGAATATGGTCGTGGGCATGATCACCCGCGACTCGGTCCGCGAGGCGCTCTCCAAGGGCATCTCTGCGACGCAGATCATCGACTACTTGACCTCACAGGCCCACCCGGAACTCAAGAAGAACAACCCCGTCTTGCCAGCGACTGTCTCGGACCAGATCCGGCTGTGGGAGATGGAGAAGGAGCGCATCACGCCGTCCCACGCGTGGCTGTACCGCGACTTTGCGCGACAGGACGACTACGAGGCGACCGTGGCATATGCGGAAGCTTACAACTTTGTGTTGTGGAAGAACCCGACCAACCGAATTATCGTGGTCGATGCACGGGGTCAGGACCAGGTCCGCGCGTACCTCAAGCGCGCTGCCACCGCGCATACCCGCGCCGTGCCCGCGGGCGCGCCGGCGGGCTCGCAGCCGTCGCAGTCGGCTTCGCAGCCGCCGCCCTCACAAGAGTTGCCGGTGCATGTGGTGTAAGAGCATATAAACGATCAGGCTGATCGCGTTAGAAGCGCGAGCCTGTCCAAGTTGGCAAATTGTTGGCCGCGGGCATGAGCACCCCGCATGATGTTCTTTCCTGCTTAACAGGTCGCTCGGCCCGGTGTGTCACACCACGAATCGAAGTCAAGAGAGGGCCAACTTCCTCAGCGGTGGTAGGGCATACCCAGGGCATTACTGCATAAATAGGCGATGGCGTCTTAGTTCGGGCTCTCTCGAACGGAGATCGTCATGGCGACGATGCCTCGCGCCGGGCCGCGTGGCCGCGAGTTTCCGCGTGCTGCGGCTCGCTGTGGCCATCGGGACGCCACACTTTTCTGCCTTTTGCTGGCTGTCTTGGCCGCCTTCACGCGCCGCAAGCTCGGGGGCCGCCTCTTTACTCGGCGCTGGCGGGTGAGACGAGGGCGAGGTGTGCCCTGGAAAACTCCGAAGGCCCCCGTTTCGCCGCCTCAGATACGCCACGGCGATGATGGCGAGACCGGACGATTTCTGCAGCGTGACGCAGATACCACGTGGAGCCATCATATACCTACGAAGACCCATGTCAATCGCCTCAACGCGTTGCATGGGACGCTCGATGCCTGCTTGCGCGCTGCTTCTGGCGGGACCCTCGGCTGCCATCTCCATCGCTGCCACCGTCACCGTTTCCCCGTCTCCCGTCTCCCATCACGCACATTAGACGATGGACCCGCCACCAACCGCCGCCGCAGCGGCCCCGGGTGCTGAAGGCATGCCGGAAGGTATGCCTGAAGGCATGCCTGAGATCCCCATTGGCGCGCGCCTCGCGGCTGGCCCGTTCCTGCCACCCGCGCCGCCGGAGCAGGTCCTGATTCAGGAGGCCATGACCTCGTGTCCCGCCAAGATGGCGATGTCTGGCGCGGCCGGATTCGCGCTCGGCGGCGCGTTCGGTATGTTCATGTCGAGCGTGGACTGGGGCATGACGGACGAGTTCCGCAACATGTCCACGCGCCAGCAGCTGCGCGTGACGGCGCGCGATATGGGCACTAAGGCATGGAGCTCAGCGCGCAACTTCGGCAAGGTCGGCGCCATTTTCTCGGTAACCGAGTGCCTGATCGAGAGCTACCGTGCCAAGAACGACCTGACGAACAGTGTCGCCGCCGGCTGCTTCACGGGCGCGTACCTGAGCGCCCAGGCCGGCCCACAGGCAATGGTTTTTGGTTGTGCCGGCTTCGCCGCCTTCTCGGCAGCCATCGACCACTTCATGAAGGAGCACTAGAAAAAAAAAAGAACGCCCTTTCGTGGAAATTATGAACTCTTCAAGAGCAATGGCCGACGCATTGAGCGAGGCTGACTGTTTCGACAAACACCCCCCGTGGGAGCCCTTCTCTTCTATTTATTGACGAACACGTCGCATTGATACATACAGTCCAAGACATCATGATCTCACTTCTCATGGATCACCACATATGAAGTATCGGGGCTGACCCCATGCCTGTAAGCATGGCCCGGCCCGGCCACCATCGTCGCTGGCAGTCACGTATCGGTCGCGTACAGAAAAAACATGGGGGGATATTAAAAAAAGAAAAAAAAGTTTACTCGACAATGAGCTTGAGCACGACACCAATGGCGACGGTCTTGCCTTCATCACGGATCGTGAAGCGGCCGAGCTGCGGCGTGTTAGCGTAGCTGTCCATGACCACGGGCTGCTGGAGCTTGAAACGGACGATGCAGGTATCACCCTGGCGGACAAAGCGGGGCGCGGCCTTCGTCTTCTTCTTGGTCTTCTTGTCGATCGAGTGCAAAAGCGCATCGATCGTCACCTCCTCGGTCGCGGTATGGATGTGCATGACCGCGGTGTAGCCGGCGCAGATGATGGAGTGGTACTCAACGATTTTGAGCTGGGCCTCGAACATGCTGACGGCGTCCACCGGGTGCGACGCGCGGCACAGCATGAACCCGGGCATCACGTCTTCTTCCTCAACGCCCTTCAAACGCAGGCGCACGTTGTCGCCGGCCTTGGCCATCGGCGCTTCCTTCTCCTCGATGTAGATGGTCGCGACCTCGGCCATGTGACGATTGGGCATGATAAGCACCTTGTGGCCGACGCGGACCTTGCCGACCTCGATCTTGCCAAGGATCATAGTTCCCATATCACGGAACTTGTCGGAGATGGGAAGCATCAGCGGGCCCGAGGAAACGCGCTCTGTGAGCTTCATGTTGTCGAGAAGCTCGATGAGTGACGGGCCGTCATACCAATTGCAGATTTTGGGGTCCACGCGGTCCTTGATGTTGGCGCCCGTGAAGCCTGACACCGGCATGATGTCGAGGTCAGTCTTGGGGTTGTACCCAACGCCTTTGAGGAAGGGCAGGATGCGCCCGACACACTCGTCGTAGCGCTCTTTGCTCCACCCGACGGTTGCGTCGTCCATCTTGTTCACCACGAGGATCAGGCGGCGGACGCCGACGGTCTTCGCAAGGATGGCATGCTCGCGGGTCTGGCCGCCACGGTCGAAGCCCGTTTCGAACTCGCCCTTGCGGGCCGAGATGACGAGCACGCCGATGTCGGCCTGACCCGCGCTCTGGATCATACTCGGTACGAAGGTTTTGTGACCCGGCGCATCCAGAACCGTGAAGGACCGCTTCTCGGTCTCGAAGTAGCCACGGCCATACTCAGTCGTCTTGCCCTTGTTGCGCTCCTCCTGGGTCAAGTCGAGCGCCCACGACAGGTACCACGACTCACGGCCGAGCTCCTTCGCCTCGCGCTCATACTTCTCCATCGTGCGCTTGTCAACCATCCCTGTGAGGAACAGGATGTTGCCGCCCATCGTCGACTTGCCGGCATCCACGTGACCAATGAACACCAGGTTCAAGTGCTCCTTTTTGTGCGCGTCGTCGGCCTCGTCTTCATCGTCATCCGACTCCGACTCCGACTCCGGCTCCGCTGCGGGCGCCGGCGCCGGCTTGGCCTTCGGCTTCTCGGCGCTCACGTTGTCGGAGCTCTCGGCCACATGATCTGTAGCGGGGACGGACGCCGCAGAGGGGGCGGCCGAGGCTTCGTCATCGCCGGCCTCTTCGGCCGGGGTAGCCGGATCCGACGTTGTGGCGTCAGCGCCGGAGGAAGCCACTTGCTCAGGAGCGGCAGCAGCCTCCTTCGTAGCAGCAGCTTCCGGCTCGGTGACGGCGGACGCCTCAGCGACCCCCGGCTTAGCTTTGGGCACGACGTTGGCAAACGTGTTCTGGTAAGAAGCCATCGGGTCGTTCGCGAGCGAGGCCGCGCCGTTGCCCCAGGACGGCACGAACTCGGCCGCGCCGAAGTTAAACCCCGACATGTCGAAAGCGACTCGGCTAAGCGGATATGAATCGAACGGATAAGAGGGGTGGAAAGAAAGCGGCCGGCCGGGCGTTGGGGGGTGCAGTGCAATCGCGGCAGTGGCAGCGGCAGTTGCAAGGTATCGCTAGAGAACACCGGGAGCGATAGGTGCGCTTAGCAATTTGAACTATACCATGCGAAGCGATATTCATGTCTCCCGTAAGAGACGAGTTGACGTGAGCAACAGCATCGATAACCATGCGGCCGAGGGGAATGACCTTCGCGCGACCGCCGTTGCAGGCGTTCAACGACAATCGTTATCCGAAATCGCGACGGGTCCTAGGGGAGCCTTTCGAGAATGGGTGTACGGGGCTGCGCCGACCCACGGCCGACCCTCGAAGGGCCGCCGCCGAAGGCCGCCGGCATGGGTGGCGGGTCCCTCCCCTTTCGATGAGCGCACGCCATCACCTATCGGACCGAGGCCCAGGCAAGCGCGGCGCGGATTCAGCGACGGGACGCAGGTCTCGTCGCAGTCGACCTCCCATGACCGCATTCTCTGTTCGGCGCGACGTGCATCTGGATCGTCATACTCGCTGCCACGTGCGGGTGCGGTTTTCAACATTGTTCTCTCGCGAGAAAAGGAATCCCTGAAGCACGCAAGCGTCGGAGCTGCGTCATCGGCGCGCGGTCCGCAACGCCTGTCGGGATGCTTAGACGACGCAGGGCCGACGTGCAGGCATCCATGCACTGGCATGGATCCCTCGGGTCTTTGTGGGACTCCGCAGGATATGTCCGTGCACATGCGCCAGACGACGCGCTGCGTCACACATCGTGGTGGTGGTGGGATGGCTTAGGAGCGGAGATTCGGGGGCACGAGGGGCCGCAGGATCGAAAGGCCGCCGCTGCTGCCGTCGCCGCCGCCGCCGCCGCCCATCTCAGCTTGAGCGCCGCCTAGGGCAACGCTTCCGCGCCGCGATCGGCGGACACGGCCGACGACCCCAGCGCGTCACAATAGACGAGGCCTCGGGAAGCGTTGCCATCACAACCGCCATCGCCATCACAACCCTCCACGGACCATCCGCCCGTCGCCGACAGGGGCGATGCAGTATGATGCCCGATGCGTTCATTCGGCCGTCTCGGAGCATCGTTCACGCCAAAGAACGTTGCTGGCCGGCACGGGCGATGAAGGTCAACTGAACGGAGGAACTCGCCATACCGCGCTTATGGATCGAGACATCGAGGGACCGAGGGATCGTGTCGGGATTGGTAAGATCATGGCGCACGCCTATCCCACTCCAATGAGCCACTAACCGCGAGTGCCTCACATCTGTGCCGGTCTACGCCGCTTTCCACGGACATTCGCTGCATCGTGACCTTTCAAATCTCGTTTTGCCAAGAGACGTGTTCGGTTGAGCCGTGCCAGCGAATCAGCGATCGCGTCTGGTGCAACGCGGATCGCCGATCGTCCGCCATGGCCACGATGATGGCCTTCAGTGTCCAGGGATTCTCGCGCCCACCCTTGCATACCTGTGCTAGCGCCGAGACCAGCGTCGCCGTCGCCGACGTCGCCGCCACCACCACGACCACCGCGGCGACATCATCAGCACCGTCTGCGGCTGCGTCATTACAGACGCCCATACCAAGAGCGCCGCCGTCTCAACTCGGGAAAGCCGCCGCCGCAACAGCGGTCCCGCTCGGCCTTTGCCGGCCTTTCTCCGTCGGCGCTGCCTTTTCGCAGCGCGCGCTGCCGCTGCCCAAACCGGCCGTCCTGAAGCTCACCACCACGGCTGCCACGGCCAAGACTGCAGCCCCGGCCACGGCCACGCGGCGCCGCGTCTCCGTTTCTGCGGGACGTGCAACGATGTCGTCGACGACGGCGCCTCGACTTGTATCCACGCGGCCCGCGGCGCCGCGGCTCAGCGCGACGACGCGACGACCCACCACCACGACGCGGGGGCTTGCCGCCGCGCCACGCTCTGTTTCGGGTATGAGCACCCTCTCGTCGGCCCCGTCCGTCCCGGCGTCGTCGCGCTCCGACGATGCATCCGCATCTGGGGGATCGGCGGCAGGGACACCGTCGCCGCACCCCGGGAAAAGGATCGTCAGCACGAGCTCGACCAGCAGCGTCCGTCGGCCCCTACAGGCCAGCGGGAGCGTGGCAGCGGCGGCGGGGACCGCATCCGTCGCGTCCGCTACGGGGGCTACACCGACGCCGCGGCGTCCGTCGACGGCGACCACAGCCGCGAGCCGCGCCACTCGGAGCAGCAGCAGCACCAGTGACACCGCCCCTGCGACCGTCAAAATCCCGCTCTCGGCTGGCTTGCCGAAACGGCGCCTCACGCCACGGTCGTCACGCACCGCCTCGCCACGGACCTCGCGGCCGACGACCCCGCGGACGCGGCGCGCAGCCAAACGAGCGTCGGCGGCCGCCACGCCGTCGGCGCCAGCCTCGCCGCACCCCGCGCCGGTCGCTGCGACGGTGCTGACTTCGCCGTCGATCGCGCGTGACGATGTGTCCTCGCTGAGCAGTCTGCACAGCGACGAATTCGCCCGGTTCGCACCCGCGATGGCCACGGCGCATGCCGCGCCCGCCGCTGAACCCGCCGCGGTCCCGGCGCTGGGCCACGACCGCTCGGCAGCGCCCCCGGCGACGGCGACGCCGGACTCGCCGCGGTCCGACGCGTCGCCGTCGCCATTAATGTCGCCTTCTTCGCGGACAGACGGCCTCGGTCTAACGCACCGACGGCCCGCTAGCCGGCCAGCGTCATCGGCGTCCCGCCGCTCGCGTCCCACCAAGCACGACGCGCTGCCGCGGTCGGCATCGCCGCCGCCGCCGCCCGCCGTCGAGGCCCCGACTAATTTGGCCGCGCCCCTGTCGCGCACCACCCCCGAGATCACCCGATCCACATCGAAACCGGCCACGCGATCCAGCAAGTCGAGAGCAGGCACGACGTCGCCCGCGCGGCCACCGCCACCGCCGACACTGCCACCACCAGCGGACGACACCGAGCGGCCCGTGACGCCAGTCAAAGTCGAAGGCCAGCTCGCGCGGATCTTGGATTTTTTGCAGACGATCGAAGACCGTCCGAGCGGAGCGGGTGGCGCACCGACGATCCTCACGAGCGACGCGTTTGATGACCACCGGTCGGTGGCGCCGCATGACCACCACGGGTATACACGGAGCCTAGCGACGGGCGGTGGGCCGCGCCATGGCGGGATGGATCTGCCCGCGGAGTTCGTGCCGAACGGCGATCTGCTGCACGAACTCAAGTCCGAGATGGCGGCGCAGCGCCTCGAGCTGCAGGAAAAGTCACGGCTGATTGTTGCGATGCGGCAGCAAGTCAAGCACTTGCGGAGCCAGCTGTCGACGCAGGTCAAGCAGGCCGCGCAGGACAGCAAGAGCCAGCTGACGCTACAGCGCAAAGAGTATGAAGTCGTGGTGAAGCGGCATTTGAGCTTCATTGACCAAGTCATGAAAGAAAAGAACGAACTGACCCAGCGGTATGACGGCGTTGTCAGTGAGATTGATGCGCTGCGCACCCAGTTCACCAAAAAGACGGCCTCGATGACCGAAGCTCATGCTCGCGACATGCGCCATTTGCGGGAGCAGCTCGCCCGCGACGACAAGCTGAAGCGCGACAAGTGGATTGCGGAGCGCGTGGCGGCCATCAAAGACCAAACCGTCAAGGGGCTCGAGCCTGAGATCCAAGCGATGCTCACGCGCCATAAGACGCAGCTCCGCGAGCAGGAAGAGCGGCTCCGGGCGGAGTTTGCGCAGCAGCGGCAGCAACTCGAGGATGCTCATCAGCTGGCATTAGATGGCGCGAGGACGCGCGCGCAGTATGAGCGCACCCAAGCGGTCGAGGAAGAACGCGCGCTGGCGCGCGACAAGATTGAAAAGCAGGCCCAGCGCGACGCGATGGCCTACGAGACGCAGAAGCAGCAGCTGATACGGCACCTGGCTGACGAGCGGCACGCGATGGCCGACGGCATGGCGCGCGAGCGGCAAGCGCTTCAGGAAGAGAACGCGCGAAGCCGCGCCGACCTGGAAGCCCAGCTGTCGCGCGCACTGGACAGCGCCGAGCGGGAGCGTGAGGTCGCCGCATCGCGCCACGCAGCGTCGATCCGCCAGATCCGCGAGGAAGCCGCGCTCGAGCGCGACCAGTGGCAGGTGTCGTTTATGCGCGACCAGGAAGCCCGAATCGCGTCGCGCGAGCAGGCCCTTAAAGAAGCGCTGGTCAAGGAGCGCGATGCGGAACTCGAGCTGGTCGTGCAGCGGCTCGAGAGCGAGGGCGGGGCGCTCGCGGGCAGCGTGACCCAGGCGCATCGCATGGAGCTGGAGCGGCTGCGGACCGAACATGCCGAGACTGTGCGCAGTCTGCGCGATCAGCACAACAGCGGCTTGGCGCGCGTGCTGCAGCTCCAGTCTCAGCTCGCCGAGATGGAGACCGCGGTCCGCGACGGCAAGAAGGCGATGCTGTTGCTGCAGGGCCAGCTCGAGGCCCGCGACGTGGCCGCCGTGCGGCACCAAGCGGAGCTGGCGCGGTTGTCCATGGGCGAAGACGTTCTGCGCGAGCGCATCGAGGCATCGTTTAAAGACCAGCTCGTTCGGCGGGATCAGCAGATCGCCGCGCTCGAAGCCCAGCTGGCGACCCTCGACCAGAGTATGCAGTACGACCGCGGCCAGTATGCCAAGAAGGTGGAGCAAAAAGAGCGTGAGAAGGCCAAAGCGCTGGAGCTGGTCGAGCGCCAGGTGCGACATGCACTCAAAACGAAGGACGACGAGGTGATGCAGGCCAAGAAGATGGCCGATGAGGCGCAGCGCCGCGCGCACCAGATGGAGCAGCTGCTCGAGAAGCAGCGCCAAGAGTTTCTAATGTGCTAGACTAGAAGGTCTAGACGCTATATTATCTGCCACATGGCCTCTGGCTTTCTCCAGTCTGACGTAACAGTTTCCGCAGTCGCCACCGTCGACCCCAACCCCAATCCGTCCATTCGTGTCATACAAAGAATAAAGAATCTATAAATAAAAGGGTCACCGGAAACGTAGACCGAGTGATCGTATGTTAATCTGTCAGTGTCAGCACGTCGAAGCCGCTTTCTTCACCTTTGCTGGACCTCGTTGGCGGCGTTTTCGTATTCATACTCGATTTCGAGCTTCTGGTTCGCGCGCTTGACCTGCTTCTTGGGCGGGCGCTTCGCCGACTTGAGGGCCGACTTGAGGGGCGCGGCGGGGGCCTCGCCGTCATCTGAGGAGTCCGAGTCCGAGTCTGAGGAGAGGCCACCGGCCTCTTCCTGAACGACGTTCCAGTCCTCAAAGTCGTCCTCTTCGCCTTCCGAGGCGGACATGTCCGAGACGTACTCGCGGTCGGCCTCGGTATCGGAGTGGTCGGCCGCGGCGACCAGCGCTTCGTAGTCCTCCTGCTCGTCCACCTCCTGCTCTTCCTCGAGCTCGTCTTCAATCTGGTCGAGCGCTTTGCTGAACGCGCTCGCGTCGGCATTGACGATCCCGTCGGTCTCTTCGGTATCGTAGATGCCCTTGCGCAGACGGTCGAGCAGCTCCTTCTCGATGCTCTGCTCGAGGCGCGCCGCGCGCAGCGCCTTGACTTCGCGGGATGCTTCGCGGCGCTCGCGCTTCTGGTTGATGGGCACGACGAGCGGCGTCGTCGCGAACTGCGCGCGCTTCTTGCGAATCATGACCTGCGTGAGCTTCGTGAAGCGCTGCTTGCACTTGTTGATGAGGTTGGCGTCCCACCACTGGAGCTCCGAATCGATCTGGGCTAGGGCCTTAGCGAAGTCGCGCTTCAGTGGCACGCGCTCCCACAGGTTCGCGGGCGAGTGAGCGCGCTCCACGGTTTTCATGTAGAGATACAGCACGCCATCGCGCTCGCGTACGGTGGCATACTGCGAGTTGGCCAGCGGGCAGTTCTGGCGGCTGCACAGACCGGTCACGTTGTAGGCATTACGGCAGAACGACTGCACGGCCATCTTGACCTTGTAGCAACAGAACTTGGTGCCAATGACACCCCAAATCACATCGTCGGACTGCATCGTGGCAAGCTTCGCACGCGCGTGGCGGAGTTATGTCGGGGAAGCGGGAAAACCGGGTCGAGACCGGGGATTATCAGGCCAAGCAGGGATGCTGGATCGGCGAGTCGATAGTGTGTGCACGCACCGTACAAGCAACGAAAAAGGTGTCCTGACCGGTGACGGGTGATGAACCGACAGTAGATGGACCTAAAAAAAAAGTGGGCGTTCGTTGGCAACGCTCCGGGGTTGAGGGGGATGCAAGATGACAGACCGTGCGGCGCTTCGCTCTTCCCCGAACGCCGTACGATAGCGATGTGCTGCCAAGCAGAACTGGGCAGAGACTTGCATCTGCGGACGATTTAGCAAGCATACACATCAATCGATGTCGCGCTCATGATATTCGTGCTGTACGTGGCTCTTTCTGTCTCGCTCGCTCTCGGTCACTTTCTCACCCTCGCGCCCACCGCCATCCGGGGGTGCGAGCAGGGCAAAGACGGCCGCCGGCCGCCACCTGCGTCAGCTCCGACCAGCCCGCCCGCCAAACTCCGATCCAGCCGCGCCCTCTTTTTTCTGTGGCGCCAACTCGGCCCCTCCCGCGCCTCCCGCGTCCCTTCGCCTTCTTGGCCGGAGCCGCCGCCGCCGCCGCCACGACCCCGACCTGCCTTGCCGACTAGGCAAAGCGCCGTTCTCAGCGGCGATTCGCAGCAAAGACCCTGGCCGGTCAGTGCAATGGCATCGATGTCGACCACCGCTTCACGTATCGTGCTCAGCGGGCTCATGGTCGCACACGGTGCCCGCGCCGTGTGTGCCACGCTGCCTGCGCCATCCGGGCGCGGGCTCGACGACTCCTGGCGGTGCCGCGGCGAGACGCCAGCCGTCAGGAACAGCGTGCGGATGTACCATGATCGGCAAGGCGGGTGAGGCGTCGCACGCCAGCATGGATGTGCCATCCCACATGGGATGCGCCCACTGATGTGGCGAAACATCAGCACGATCCACGGCAAGAGGAGTGCCGCATCTGACGAGTTTAGGCCCTGGCCAGCGCCAAGGATTCCCCTTCTTTCGTTGCCGCTCTGACTGCGGTCGACGACCTGGATCATCTCATTTGATCGCCGACCGAGATCGCCAACCTTGTTCACTCAGCTGTTGGCGCACATCATGGAAAGCGACGGCTTCACCATCGTCCAATCACGGCGCCGCACCCGCCGCTCGGCGCCGTCAGGCTTGTCGTCCCGATCGGCATCCTCGACGCCGGTTCCACCGCGGCAGCTGGTGAATGAGCCCGTCGGCACCGCCACAGTACTGGCGCCGCTGACGCCCGCGTCGCGCCATACCGCCGCCGAGCTGAAGCGCGCCAAGCAGCGGCTGCACGAGCGCATTGCGACGCT
Source organism: Caulochytrium protostelioides (assembly GCA_003615045.1). NCBI lineage: Eukaryota > Fungi > Chytridiomycota > Caulochytriomycetes > Caulochytriales > Caulochytriaceae > Caulochytrium > Caulochytrium protostelioides. The sequence continues at coordinate 34,624 of ML014233.1, read as the reverse complement.
CGCAGCCGACCCGTTTTGGCATTATCTGCGCGACACATGGGTGGCGCAGCTTGGGGCCTGGGCCGACCACCACGCGCAGACAGCATCCACTCCACCAGCAACACCGGCAGCACCGACGGCATCTGCCGTGGATATGTCGGCAATATCCACGGCGGCTGATGCTCCGGCACCGACGGCAGCCGATTTGGCCGCGCCCGCGGCAACTGATGCCCCCGCGCCCACGACGACAGCAGAAATATCGAAACCACCAGCAGCAGTGATCTCACCGCCCCTGTCGTTGCCACTCTCACGGACATCCGCAGCCCAGACGTCAGAATCTGATGTTGTCAGTCTCGATGCATCGCTCTCGGCCACTTCGGAGACGGCTCGTCGTGCCACGCCACCACCAGACCTGTCGGCCGAGCGCGCGCCTGCATCACCCGAGATCACCATGGACTTCGTCTGCCTCGGCGTCGGACCTATCCTGACGGCTATCTCGGCGCAGTTCCAGCTGGCCCTATTTGTGCTGCTCTGTCGAGAGATGCGGCAGCGACAGCCTGTGTTGTCCCCATCGCCGGTCTCGACCCCGCCCCCGCCCGGAGTCACCAGTAGCCCATCGACCAAGTGTCATCCTGATGATCCCACGGCCCAGCCGGGACCCTCGCCGCTGCCGGTGCGCATGGGCCGTTGTCTGATCTGGGATCCCTGTTTCACGCAGCAGGATGCGTCGGTGCTCGAGGCGGAGTTTGGCATTGCGCTGCTCCCGCCGGCCACGCGCGCCACGTATCGTGCCGATGGCCCGGCATTCCTTTTTCTGCCGCACTGCCCGAACGCGATGGTCCGGCAGCTCCTCAAGACACACGCCGACACGCTGGACCGCCTTGTCCTGTTGAGTAACGACCCGCAACGGGTCCGCGACTGCACGTACATGTCGCTTGATGGCGCCGCCGCCGCCGCGCAGAACACGGATCTGCTCGGCCGCCTGCTGGACGGCGATGCGGCTCTCGACCGCACGATGGCCGCCCTGCCGGTCGCCAACCGCTTTGTGCCTGTCAATGTCTTTAATGACATGGCGTTCGTCCGGTTTCCACCGAAGTCCGCATGACCGCCACCATCGGGACAGCAGGGTTAAGAAGCTGTTGAAGAAGCTCATCGGGATGCGCTGTAATGTAAAGTAAGACGCGGAATCGAAAAGAGATCGGCAGAAGATGTTTTGACGGGGTTGCCACGGTGGTGTGGTGTCGGACCATACAAACGGTCGAAGAGGACGTACCGCGCGGCCGTGTTGCCCCGGCGTCAGGCTTTGCCCGCCGTCGCCGCTGAGCGTCCGCCACAACCGCCGTTCTGGACGTCTGCCTGCCCCTTGCTGCCTCGCCACCCAGGGTCGCCGCCCAGCCTCGCTACCCAGCCTCGCCTGGGCGGAGTCGGTCGCCGCTCGCGGCCCACACCCCGCCGCGCATGCGGCCGGCAACGCCGCTCTCAGCACCGACGCCGCGACGCGCGAGCGTGACATCTGTGACACCGAGTATACCCACAAGAACATCGACCAGGGACCCTACCCGACGTGTGCCTGTGTCAACACGCGCAGCAGGCGCTGCTCGTGGATGCTTCGGCGCGCCGTTGCTGTTGATGTTGCTGCTGCTGCCACATCACCCGCCTCGCCGGCTCCATCTCCGTCTTGCCGGCTTGCCGATCGATTGTGCAGGTCGAGGCGCGCCCATCCCCTCGTCCTGTTGTCACGCTGTCGTCTGCACCCGTCACCGGACTCGGCCCCGCCGCCCATCGTCGCGCTCCATCGACCCCCTCTCGCTCTCGCCCGCTTGCTCGCGCGTCGCGATGGCGTCGTTTCAGAAACTGTTCCGGGACTCGAACTTCGTCGCGCTGCCCAAGACGAAGCTCCCCGGCTTGCGACAGGTGATTGCGCAGCCGCCGTCGCACCATGCGTCGCTGTCGCACGTCGAGCGCGCCGACTGGGGCCTGAAGCACAACCTGCCGCCCACGCAGCGCAACAGTATGATCGTCGTGTCGCGGCAGGACGACCCGAGCACCCACGCGCTGCAGTACCGCAACGGCGCGCCGTACTACGGCCGTCTTCAGCGCTTCAAGGAGATCTTTGGCCCGCTGCCGGCGGAGCCCGAGATCCGTCAGCGGACCCGGGCGGCGCTGCCAGACCCGGGGCAGCGCCCGCCGCAGCCGCTCGGCCGGTACAGCCCCGAGGCATGGAAGGCCGTCGTGGCCGAGGCGCGGGCCAAGGGCCCCGCGGTGCGTGCTGACCCAGAGAAGGCGGCCACGTGGTGCGCGCAGCTCGGCGTCAAGCTTGACTCGACGTCGTCCGTGGTGATGCACAGCCGTCATCCCGCCGAGCGCTGCACGCCGATGGGGGTCCATCCGCCGACGTACCTCGTCAAGGAGAGCAGCAGCGGCGCCGAGCGGGTGGTCCACGGCACGATGCTGAACGAAGTCAGCACCCAGAATGCGCGTTTCATCGCCGTCGGCGTCGCCGGCTTCGTCGCCGCGCTCGCGGGCCACCACCACGAGATGCGCAAGGTCCACGGCCAGTACACCGGCAAGTACCCGACCTTCGACGAAAAGGGCCGCATGCAACTCATTCTCCGCGAGCATACCGGGCCCTACCGCCGGTACCACCAGAACCGCAACAGCCATTTCGCGTCGAAAAACCAAAGTGCGGCCTTCGACGCGCCGGTCTCCGCCTGCTGAACAACGCTTCCATGACGTTGAGCGACAACGGAGACCATGTGTCACCCATGACCCGCGTCTGCGTTTTTTTCTCTTTTTGTACAATATACACTTATCTTTTTATTGGTCCCGTGCCTGGCCATTCAAGCGCGACTGACTAGGCCCCGCGTTACATCATCTTTTTGTGGATAATGTCGGGGTCTTCCTGGTATTCGTCGGCGGAGACCCACATCTTGCGGAAGGTGCTCAGCGCCGCAAGAATGCTCCCGCCGAGCCAGGTCGAGTACTTGCGCTCCGGCGGCGCAAAGATCTTGAGTTTGGTCTGCTGGCTCTTCTGGTGGATGCCCTTGATTTCTGAAAGTAGCCGGTCGCCGAACCCGCGCGTCAAGGTCGTTCCGCCCGACAGCACCATGTTGCCGTACAGGCTCTTGCGCAGATCTATGTCAGCCTTCTCGATCGCGTTCACCACCATCTGGTGCATCCCAGGCGCCTCGGACCCGATCACATCGGGACGGAACAAGAGTTCCGGCGCGCGGAAGCGCTCCGCGCCCACGCGCAGGATGCGGCCATCAGGCAGCAGGAAGTCATCGCCGGCCTTGCCGCTGGCGGCGGCGGCGGCCGCCGCCGCCATGCCGCCCAGCCCGGCCGTGCCACCATAACCGCCGCCGCCGGCTCCCGCCGAGGCCGCCGCCGCCGCCGCCGCTTCCTTCTCCTCCTTGAGGGGGTTGAGCGCAAGATAGCACGTCTTCTCCTTGATGATGCGGACGATCTCCTGCTCGGCGGACGTCGCGAGGCAGGTGCCGGCTTTCCGGAGATGGAGCTGGAGGGCGCGCGTCACGTCGCGGCCCGCGATGTCGATGCGCTGGATGGCGTGGGGCATGGCGAACCCCTCGTAGACGGGCACGGCGTGGGTGACGCCGTCGCCGGAGTCGAGCACGAGGCCCGTGGTGCGCCCCGAGGCGTAGAGCGCGAGCACGGCTTGGATTGAAATGAACAAGGCGGGCACATTGAACGTCTCGAAGAAGATCTGCGCGCACTGGTCGCGGTGGCGCCGCGGGTTCAGCGGCGCTTCGGTCAGATGCACGGGGTGCTCTTCCGACAGCGTCTTGAGCTCTTCCGAGTAGACGTACTGCCAAATCTTCTCCATATCGTCCCAGTCCTCCACGATGCCGTGCTCCATGGGGTACTTGAGGGCCAGCAGGCCGCGCAGCTCCTGCGCCTTCGGGCCGATGAACGTATCGCCTTCCTGGGCGCCCGCCATGATGCGCTGGTGCTTGGGGCGGCCCACAAACGACTGGAAGAAGCATTTCGGCGTATCGTCGCCGGCGAAGCCAGCTTTGATCATACCTGAGCCATTGTCGATCACGACGGGCTGGTTCGTCAGGAAATTCTCGTAGTCCATCCTGGTCGCGGAGCGCGGTCACGCTGGTACCGCGGGAAGGGACGCGACCTGATCCGCGGGCCGAGATGCCTCTTAAGACTGCGACGGCACCACCGACGAAGCGCGGACGCCGGACGCGGATCACGCCGCGCGGTTCCGTCGACCGCGCCGGCGCAGAACCCGGAAGCGGGGTGCCTCGGACGGACAGCAGCGGTGAGGGCAGCGGTGATGGCCGCGGCAGCGGGCCGCTGTCGGTGGGCCAGCACGGCCAACGCCGCGAGAGATCCGCCGGATGCGGCTCGCGGCGGCGTGAGCAGTCGCGGACCGACCGAGGCGGGGAGGTCGACCTTCGCGCGCGGAGCGACGCGCCGGCGACAGGGGCGGTCAGCGCTTCCGCTGGAGCGGGACCGTCGCGCCAGGAGCAGCGAACGCACGAGGGCCGTGGTGCGATGCGCGGGGGGCCGGAAAGGCGGCGCGGGAGCCCCGAAAAGGGAATCGGTGGACGCGTGACAATGCGCGATCGGTGCAGCGGACGGGTCCGCGCCGGAAACTCAAGCGAACGAGGAACGGTGGCGATGGCGGCGACGGCGGCGATGGCGATGGCGATGGCGATGGCGGCAACAGACGATCGCGACGAATGATTCAGAAGCGTGCTGCTTCTGCTGGAAGCGGAGCGAGAGACTCGAATTGGCGGGGAGGCGGGATGGGTCGAACGCCCGGCCGGCGGCGCCTCAGCCGCGCCGCGCTGCGCGACGTCGGCGCGCCACAGGGACGCATCGCCATCGGCCCTCATCAGCGTGCCTCGCGTATTGCGCGGGCGGATCGGCCGACGTTGGCGGAGCGTGCCGCGACGGCCGGAAGTCGGGCCCGTGCGCACGCCGGCGAGCCTGCGACGGGCGGCGCGACGGGGCGGGTGCCGACGCGTAGCGGTCCCTGCCAGCGCGACCCCTGCCACGCTGGCATCGGCCTCGCGTGCGCCCCGGCCAAACCAGCCCCCTCGCGCCGATCCCCCACATCAACATCAGCATTGGCATGAGCATCGGCCCCCAGAGGAGCATCAGCATCAATAGCCGTAGCAGTAACAGCCAGCGACGAGAGTGTGCGACAGCGCGTCGCTTGCCGAAAGCATGATGGTCCAACTCCAAGAAAAAAAAAAAAACGGAACCCGCCGACCATCATTTCGACCAACCGCAACATGGACGCGTCGCGTAATGCTCGCGCAAAGTCGCGTCGAGTGACGGACGCTGGCGAACCGGACGAGCATGAGCCGATCGGACAGCAAACACGTTTCGTTCCAAGAGAGATTTGTTTTTCATGTAGAGGAGAAGAGAGAAAGAGGGAGAGCCAGGACATGCCGCCAACCGCAACCATTTTCTCGGCCGCCGCGCCACGGCGACTCCGGCGATCCGATAACCCGTATCGCCAGGGAGGTGACGCATGTGTTGATTTCAGTGTTTCTGTTTTCGTCGGGTCTGCCGGTGATCCGACGAGGAGGAGCGCGAGGAGGAGCCCGCGCTCAGCTCGAGGCGCTCAGCTTGAGTCGGCGGTAATGGCCTTATAGTTGTCGGCGTTGCGGCGGATAATATCGACGACGGGCCCCAGCAGGCGCACGAAGGCCTTTTTGTTAAGCGTGGCGCACTTGAGCCGCGTGGCGGCGGTGACGGAGGCGCGGCGCGGGTCGTCATAAAGCAGCGCGAGCTCGCCAAAGTAGTCACCCTTGTGGTAGGTGGTCAGCTGGTGCAGCTTGCCCGAATCGTCGAGGGCGCTGACGGTTGCCTCGCCCGACTCGACGATGTAGAACGCATCGCCGATGTCGCCCTGCTTGATCACGACGTCGCCGGGACTGAACACCACCGACTCAAGGGCATCCGCGATCTTATGGCGCTCGTAGGGTTCGAGGCTCACGAGCAGCGGCACCTCCTCAAGGAAGCCCTCGTACATGCGGCGCTTGCGCGAGGTATTCTCCATCAAGATGCGGCGGAAGGTGACGCGGTCTAGGGCCCACAGCACGCAGTCGGAGGTACAGCGCACGGTGGCGGCACGCGGCGCGTTGTACATGAGAGCCAGCTCGCCGAAGGACCCGCCGGGCCCGTAGTCGGTGACCTTGATCTGCTGCGTCTGGCCATCGACGTGGCGCGCCACGAAGACGTCCAGTGTGCCGGTCTCGACCACGTAGAAGTAGTCACCGATGCCGCCCTGCAGGATGACATCGTCGCCTGCGGCAAAGCGCTTCTCGGCCATCGCATTGACGACATCGGTATACTGCTCCTCGTCGAGCGAGCGGAAGAGGAAATTGCTCTGGATCGCGGCCTTGATGCGCTGCTTGTGCTCGTCGGATTTCGGAATCACAATCTTGACGAAGTCCTTGTCGAGCGTGGGCGCCATCGACTCGGCCGACACGGACGTGCGGCGGCCGCGGTTGTAGGCCGACGGCTGCGGCGCGACCATCGCGGGAGCCGTGTCCTCCAGATCATCATCTTCGTCGTCGTCGTCGTCGTCGTCTTCGTCGTCGTCGTCATGGTTGTTGTCTTCCGGCGCATCCGACTCCGGGTCGGATGGCAATGGCTCCGTGCTCGCCTGGAGACTGAACGCCGACGTCGTCAGCTGGTGATTCTGCTGCTGCTGCCGCTGCTGCTGCTGCGACTGCTGCTGCTGCTGCTGTTGCAAGTCGGACGAGTGCGGCGGTTGCGAGCCGGACGGCAAGGACGCGTCACGATGCGAGGGCGAAGCAGGCTGCGGGCCACCGGTGCTGCTGCCCGCGGCGGCGGGTGCCGCAAACGGCGAAGGTCCCGCGAAGGGATCCATAATGGGTTCGGCGCGGTCGTCGGGGCCAAGGCGGGCCTCCTGGGGCGCCGCGAACGGATTGGCGGGTGGCGGCGGCGCGGCCGGTGCGGGCGCAAACGCCGCGGCCGTGGACGACGTGGTGGCGTCGGGCCGCGCCGACGGGGCGTGGGGCGCTGATGCGACGGTGGTGGCGGTCGCGGCGGCGTGGGCGTCCCCGCTGTGGCCGAGGGCCTGGCGGTGGGCCAAGCGCTCCTGCTCAAGCCGGCGCTGGAAGTAGTTGGCGCAGAACTGGAGCAGGTCCGCCGGCTGGGACCTCAAGACCTCGCGGTTGAGGTCCTTCAACACGTCGGGGAAGGCGCTGGGGATCGTGAATCCCGGCGGCGCAGATGGCGACGGCGGCGCGGGGCTGGCCTGGCGCTGCATGACGGCGACGGCGATCTCGGCAGGGTGAGATCTGGAAACCGATCGGGGAACGCGCGATCCGAGACAACCGCGGCGCGCGTAAGGCAGCGACGGCGGCGGCGATGGTAGCGACGGCAGTGGCGACGGCGACGGCGACGGCAGCAGATGTGGCCACAGCACTCACGCGCTCACACACTCACGCGCTCACACGCTCACACTCACAGCGGTAGCGGTAGCGGTAGCGGTAGCAGCAGTGATATCAGCAGCGATAGCAGCAGTCGCTAGGGGGAACGGGCGGCAGCAGCGCGTCGTGGGGGGGAGACGTGGGAAGGCACGTGGCGACGGGGACCAAGCCAAGAACAAAGGGTGGTCTGTCGGTGCGAACCACGCGCGACCGTCGTACCGTGGAATTTCAACGAAAAAAAAAAAATAGAGAAAAGCGTCGAAGGCGAGAAGAGGGGAAAGGGGGCAGACGAAGAGAAAGACGAGGGAGCAATCAAGGTCGGCTCAAGGTATCGGGTTGGAGGAATCGCGCATCGAACGGCGCCGGGACGGAACAGAACAGAGGGCGGCAAGAGGTATGAAAAAGAGTGTGTCGGTGCCAGGCATACGCGAGGCGAATGTCGGAGGCACCGTGGGACGGATACGGCGATACGAGCGCGATGGTGACGACGATACGAGCGCGATGGCGATGGCGGATGATTGGGGGTCAATAGCGATGCGATCCGATGAGCACTAGCGATAGCGCGCGCTCCGGATCAATGCGAGCCGCTGCGAGACGACAGCGATGCGACAACGCCCCCACAGTCGTGGCAGCCGCAGCAAGAGACGACAACGATGCGGGTCCGTGGCGATGCTCGTTGGCGGGCGGGCGCGCAAGTGCGATGCGATGGCGACGGCGACGGCGACGGCGACAGCCAATGCGGGTACGGGTGCGACTGCAGAACGCATGCGGATGCGCCGGCAGATGCGACGGCAGATGCGACGGCAGATGCGATGGGCAAAAGACAAAAGAGAAGACGTCGGCGGCGGCGGCGGCGGCGGCGGCGACGGCGACGGCGACGTCGTGGGGATCCTGCGGAGGCGCACGCGATCAGGAGCGAGAGCGCGTCGACGGGAGGCGGCTAAGCCAACGCGAGGCGGCACCCCCCCGAATCGCGAGTCTGGTGGATGCCGCGAGGCGGGCAAGACGGAGAGCCAGCGGCGGCGGCGCGAGGGCAGCCACGACGCGGCGCGTGAGGTCAACAGCAGGGATCGGCCCACACCGCAACGAGCGGGAAGGAACCCAAGCAACCTCCAAGGAAAGGCGAGCAAAGCAGCCAAAAGGAATAAATCAGCAGCGGGGCGTATAATGTCAGTCGCTCGATGGCAACGCCTACCGCAAACTCAACGTGCACCATACGAAGCGACAAGCGCCGTGCGACGCGTACGGGTTCACACGGATGTGTGACAAGCGGCATGGAATGAGGACGGATCTGCGCCAAATGGCCTCCCCCCTCCCTGCTTCCACCGATGCGTCTGCCATGGGCCCATGACAACGTGGAGCAACGATGGAAGACCAGCATGCATAGGAAGCACGAGTGGTGGTGCGTCTATGCGCCGTTTGCATGACCGGACGCTAATTCACTCGTGCTCCGCCACCCTCCCTGGCAACGCGACGCGACGCAATGCATGCGCTCTTGGCTCAAGGCAGCGTCCTGGACCAGACACATCAAAAAAAAATTCAGCGTCGATTCACCGCGGCCAGGTGAAAAGGGCGGCAGCGCCAGCGCCTCCAGCCACGCGCCGATCCCGGCGAACCTGCTGGCCCTGCTGAATGGGCTAAGCATGTCAGCACGCCTGCCACGCCTCGTCGCTGATGCCCCCTCGTGGCCAGCGAAGCTCCCGGGCGCACGCACAAGCTAGCGCTTCAGTCTGAGACCGGCATGGCACGACCTCTCCGACCCGGCGAACCCAGGCAGCGACGGTGAAGGGTTTCCGCGTTGTCTCGGAGCGTTCGGCGGGGACCATGCGCTGGGGCAGGGACACCCCCTTCCGTATCCTGCCATCCCAGCCTATCCTATCCTATCGATTCGTCGATCCATCGATCCATCGACATGGCATGCCGCGACCCCGCCTGCGCCCGCAGGGCTGTGGTGCTCCCGGCCGGTCCCTGCCCTGCCTCAGCAGTAAAGGGGCGGCCGTGGGGAAGAGGGGGGAGGCCAAAGGCGTGATTTTTCACCGTGGGGCATGCAATGAATCAGGCTCGGCACCTGAAACCCGGCGCATGCGCGAGCAAGGCACCCCTGCCGGGCACAACGGCCACCGGGCGAGGAAGGCCTGCGTGCCAACCTGTGTGTCAGCCTGTGTGTGGCCCTGCGGGTGGGCATGACCAGAGATGCCCCATCACGACGTGTTGGCGGCGTCTGTCGCCACCAGACGCAAGCATCGAGATGCAGGGGCGATTCATGCGTTAATGTCCTTTGTTCGCCGGCTGAAGGCGCACCCAGAGATGGGGCCCTCGTCTGGCGTTCTGCTGGACACGTCCATCGCTCCCCTTGCTTTCAGCGATCGAACGGTCACGGTGATGCTGGTTGCAGGACGGCAGCCACGTGTGAAGAGCATGCATCCTGGATGACGAGTCATGGCTCCATGGGATCATGAGATGGAGAATGACTTCTTTGTCAATGGCGACGTCATACCGAGGGTGGTCAAGAGACCAGGACGATCATGATCAGTGCCGGCTGTCCATCATCGGAAACGAGTATCGCCCACCGAGGGAGGGGCCATAAGCTTTCGTCTTTTTTTTTTTTCGTGGTTCCCCCGCGTCGGAAAGACGGCACCCCATCATGTTGGGCTAGGCAAAGATCGAGATCGTCTCAGCAGCCAGGTATCCGGTCGACCAATGCAACGTCGAGTCTTTCGCACGTGGCTTACGCCGCAAGACGGCTTGAGGAGGGTCTGAGCCACGCCGAATGACATGAGATAGGCCCCAGGTGAGGAATCAGGCACGCATGCATCGGGACCAGCCGCGTGTTATGCAGCTGGCGAATCGCGTTTTGGCCACACATGCCATCGCCACAACACTGATGGATCTCGTGTCCGGGTCCGGCTTCGGCCGCGTTTCGACTTCGCGTCGCGTCGCGGCGGGGCCGGGCCGAGCCCGGGCGGAGAAATCGACCCTTCTCGCCCCATCCCCTAGGGCCAAGCCCTGAGATCGGCAGGGCGGCGGCGATCGGGGCGGACCTGCGGAGTTTTCCCTCTCGAGCACACGGCCGATACTAGTCAGGAAGCGACCATCACGAGGCTTCTGTGATCCACGAGCATGCGTATCATATTCGGCTAGAGAGTGTTATGAACCCGTCGTTGCCATGACACACCATTAAGACGAAGATCCATGCCGCGCCATGAGACCCTTTTAAGCCGCATGGTTGGCATTGCCGATCCGGTGCATGGATATTGTCCCCGTCGTCTGACGCCACCTGATCCGTGCGATGCATGCTTGCGTCCCACCCAGCCGCCTCTCTGTGACCTCTTCTGCGTCGTCCCCCTAGACGGAGCTTGCCGGCGCGCCGCGACCGGCGAAGACCTCTCACTGTCTCATCACCACGCGGCCCACGATGCTCTCGGCCGACGAGACGACCGCCCCCACCGAGGAGGCCGCCGCCGCCATCGAGGACGCTGCCGCCGCCGCGGTCTCGCGCAGCAGTCTTACGGCGATGCCGTCGCGCCAAGCCTCTGCAGCACCGATGACGGACGGCAAGAGCACCGGCGCGCTCGCGGCGCCTTCGGCCTCCGCTCCTGTCGCCACGGCCTCGCGGCCCGCCTCATCCTCATCCACCAGCGTCGGCGCCGACGACCCAACGGCGGGCGCCGACCCGACGGCTGGCACCGAGGCGCACAACGCGGACGCTGACTGGGAAGACCCCGTCGCGCTCGGCGCGAGCTCCGTCGCGGCCGACGCAGTCCCCGCGGTCCCCGCCTCTGCCGACACGGCGCTCGAGGCCCTTCCGGAGAGCGACGCCGTCGCGCCTGCGTCGGCGCTCCATGCAACGCTTGTCAAGCTGGGCGACGCGCTCGATCAGGGTCGCGCCGACCATACCGGCCACACCGACCAGGTCGAAGGTCCCACGTCCTCGCGTGCCGTATCCGCATCGGCCATGCCAGCAGCGAGCGAGGCCATGCCGCAGGAGCGGCCGTCGATGGCGGAGGCCGGGACCGAAGCACCGCGGATGGCGTCGGCGTCGTCGTCGTCGTCGTCGTCGCGACAGGGCTCGGCCCCGGCAGGCGCGGCGCCCGCTGCCGACGGGCTCCCGGCGCGGCGGGACCCCCACGCTGCCGTGATCGCCGACCTGCAGACCTGGCAGAACAAGGCCTACCTGGGCGGCTTCCGCTCCCGTCGAAACCGGTACTACCACGCGCAGACGCAGACGCTGACGGCGTACGATTTGAAGGCCATGGCCCGCAAAGAGCACTTCCATCGCGACGCGCAGACGGTTTTTATCCACAACCGCACTTCGCAGACCGTCACCGAGTCTGGGACACAAATGACCAAGACGGGATGTTATGTCTCACCCGAGGGCGACAAGGTGCTGGTGGCGCGCCCTTACATCACGGCAGACGAGCGGCACGCGCAGAAGGTCGCTGCAGTCATCACGCTGCAGTGCTGGGTGCGCGTGATCTACGCAAAGCGACTTGTCCGGTTTTTGCGCCACAAGCGCGACGTGCTCCTGCAGGAGCAGCAGCGCCAGGCCGAGCATGCCGTGTATCTGATGGGTCGGGCCGCCGAAAAGGCGCGGCGGGCCAAGATGAACCCTCGGACCCAAGCCGACTTTGATGTTCTTTACCACGGGCTGGAGCTGTGGCGCCGCGCCGAGACGGAACGCATCAAGGCCTCGTATACAGGGGACGCGCTGACGGCCGAGCTGCTGGCGCTGACGAACCAGCAAACCGACCTGCTGTGCAAGATGGAAGCGCTGAAGCAGGCGGCGGCGACGCAGCACAAGGCGCGCGTGATCGACAAGAAGATCGAGGCGATGTCGACGCCGCGGACGATCCAGGTCCCGGTGATGAACAACAAGATTGTCTCGGTCGCTATCGAGACGCCGACCGTGCGCCGCGCCCAGGAGCTCCGCGCCATCTACGAAGCGCTCGGCTCGAACGAGCTCACCATCGACGAACGGCTCTCGCTGCTGCTCACCGTCAAGCACACGGTCAAGGAGTTCGATTGCAACCTGACCCGCGATATGGTCGACCTCGTGGACCGCGAGGCTGACCAAATGCGCCGGGGCCGACCCGCCGCCGCGCTCGAGGGCTGCCGGGCGCGGCTCCGCCAGCTGATGGTGCAGTTCATCGAGAACCCCGAGTTTAATCCCGTCGCGGTGTGGTACTCCAAGCCCGCGCTGCGCGGGCTCATGGCCTTCACAGAAGGCGGGCTCGCAAGCGGCACGCACCCAGACCGCCTGCACGCCCTCGTTGGCGCCAAAGTCTATCTGTGCAAGAATTGCGGAAACTACCGCGCCTCGACGGACTTTGCGCTGTCGACGACACAGCAGAACCTGGGGCGGTGCAAGGAGTGCACGCGCGAGGAGAACATCGGCGTCCAGCGTGCTGACGACGCGGTGTATGCGACGATGCTGCAAGATCTGCTCGAGCGCGAGCGCGCGTCGCCGCAGGGCGATGCTTTGGCCAGCATGCTCCACGAGAACGATATCCGTTACTTGGTCGAGCACATTTGGGCCTCCTCGTCTGCCATCTCGGGCATCTGTCCGATGAACACGCTGACGCTCGTGCGCTGGGACTCGCAGCATCCCTTCTCGCCGTGGAACTCGGTCCTGCTGACGTACAGTGAGGGCGCCGAGCACCTGAAGGTCTCACCCGACGCCGTGTATGGCGCCGGCTTCCTCGAGAAAGTCCGGCAGCGGCAGCTCCTCGCGCGTAAGCATTTTACCGAGCTTCTCAAGATGTCCAAAACGTTTAAGACCCAGCTCGGCATCCGTGCTTAGATGGTGTAAACCATGCATTTTTTCCTTTCATGTTTCTTGTATCTGTGAAGAATGAGTATTGAGCTGGCTGTATGGAGGCAAGCAGCGCCACGTACGAACCGCTGTGTGCCGAGTACCTGGAGCCGCGCTGGGCACGCCAGCGCTTCTGGCTGTACGGGGGGCAAACAGCGTGTGTTTGCCCAGTTCTTGAACCGCGTCGCCGAGGGGGAGGTCACGGAGAAGAAGCAGGTGGTCATCGCCTATGGCGCCTCCAAGTTCGTCCCCGGAGGCAAGGGCGAAATTGCCGTTCCAACGGCTCGAGCATACACGGCGTACGCCCAGCGTTTCTGCGCCATCCTGGTCGACGAGTTCCTGACGACCCAGCTGCATGCCGAGACGAATCGTATCCTGACCAAGGTGCAAGCCCGGGACCCGACCCGTCGTGCCGATCTCTCGCGCGCCCCAGGCGGGCATCTACCTGACCGAGTCGACGTCGGTCGACCGGGTCAGGAGGACTCGGGTGTACGCCCAGACGCATGTAGTCTTGAAGTCCGAGCAATTCCGGCGCAAGGGGACCGCGGCCCGAGGTGTGCAGAGGTATGAAGCCACCAACTGCAAGTTTATGAGTCGCAATCTCAATGCCGCATTGAACATCCGACGCTGTCTGGCCTCAACCGTCAGACAGCGACAGCGCTGTGCCGCATCCCTGGCAAGCCCCACCGCAGCCACTGGTCGGCAAGCTCATCCGGCAAAAAACTTAATGCCGTCCGGCATCCGTGGGGAACGCCTGGGTGCCCCCAGGCGGGCATGGCGTTCGTCAGGTCGTCTCCAGGGAGGCCTCTATGTTCGTAAGAAAATATAGATGAGAATGCGAACGTCACGCGCTGGTGGGAGTGGGAAGCGACTAGACGGTAGACACGAGCACATAGACGTAGTCGGTGCGGCAGATGACCGTGCCCTTGGGCGGGTTCGTATGCACATAGGGCGACTCGCCTTCGGACTGTCGCAGCGCGCGCCGGTAGAGCCCGACGGGCAGCACGCCCTGCAGGGACCAACGCACCACGAGATCGCCATACGTCCTGCCCCACATATCCGGCGGCGGATGGACCTGCCGGATCGAGCTGCACAGCACGCGGACTACGTCGATGATGTACGGCCGGAAATAGGTCTGCGCGAGCAGCGAGTGCATGAAGGAGTGTGGGATGATGCAGCCGGCGGCGAATTCGGGACTGAAGTGATAGACGGGCACGGCCGACAGACCCGACTCGTTGATGTCCGCGGTGTCCTGCAGCCGCCGGATGTACGCATTGCCGCCGGCGGCGCCGTCGTCGTCAGCGTCACGCAGGTCCTCGTCCTCGTCGTCCTCGTCCTCGTCGGACGGGACGTGGATGGGACTCCGCTTCGACCCCGGGCCGTCGTCATATACCGTCTTGACACGCATCCCAGGCCGCGCGCCCCCCGGTGGCGACGCATCCAGGCCCGTGGCCTCGACATCGTTCGGCATGAGCAGCGGCATCGAGTCGCCCTTCCCGAGCGGGGCGGGCGGCTGCTTCGAAGAATGGCGCAGGCTGGGGATTCCGCCGACGCCCTCGCCCTTGGTGAACTCGATGAGCTGGTGGAAGAAGTTTTCGTCGGCGCGGAGCCGCTTTTCGCGGATCGTGCGGTAGAGCATGAGGCGGTCGCCGAGCGAAAGCGCGTCATTGCTGAGCACCGACTGGACCGCGAGGTGGTCGGGACCGGACTCGAGCCGGGCGAAGTACTTGGTGTTGGCGGCATTCACCAGCTCGATGCAGTACGAGACGTGCGGCCACTGCTCGGCAATCATCTTGTAGATAAAGATGGCGTTCGCGTCGCAGAGCTGGGTATCATGGGGCCCGTTGCGGTTCGCCGACGACGTGAAGATGACGATCCGCGTGCAGGTCTCGATCGAGGCCTGCTGCAGACTCGTCCGCTTCAGCGGCGTGCCCTTGAGGAAGGTGACGCCGCCGAAGTTAACGATATCCTGCCAGATCGTCCCGCCGCGGTGGGCCTGGCCTTCGGGGGCGACCGCGGGGGGGTGCTCCATGAGCACCACGATCGGCATGTCCCGCGACTCCATGATGCTCTGGCGCATCGACATGACGAAGTGGCGGATGGACCGCGCGCTCGTGTTACCGCAGAGGATGATGTGGCCACGCTTACGTGCCGCGGCGGCGTCGCCGTCCGACGGCTGCGCGCGGCCGCCTGGCACGCCGCGGCGGTGGTGGTGGCCAGCGGCGTGCTCCGGCGACATATGCCCCGTCGCGATGAGCGACGCGAGCGAGTGGGACGAGTCGGCCTGCGAGAGCGGGCCTTCCGAGACCGGCGAGTCGGGCAGCATCTCGGGCGCCGGGAAGGGCTCCTCCATCTGGTGGCCGGGCCCAAGGTAGGTTGGGATCGGAGCCGTGTCCGGCGGCGCATGGGGCGGCTTCGCTGCGTCGGGCGGGCCGCTCGACCCGGAGCGCGGGCTCCCCCTCGGGCCCAGATCCAGGGGCGCCGGAATCGGGGCGAGAGGCGAGGCGGGCAGGCTGATCGAGGGCGGGCGCATACTGGGCGCGGGCGAAGAGAGGCGCGCCTGGACGGTCTTGGCGACGTCGACGGCGATGGAGTCGGGCTTGTAGCCGAGATCCTGGAAGTAGAAGCCGATGCGGAGGATGACCTCGTCACCGCCGTCGGCGAAGCAGAAGAGGATGTCGGACGAGTGGACGATCTGGTTCGGGTCAGCGTTGATGTGGAGGCGCTTGCCCTCGAGCGGCGAGCTGATGCCGAACACGAGCACGTCGAAGGCGCGGTAGATGGCGCGGACGATCTGGCTGAAGGTCGACCCGACGAGGCTCTTGGGCACGCGCAGCGTGCAGATCTGGTGGCTCGCGCCGGCGTTGTAGTCCTTCAGCCAGGACGTCGACGCGATGCCCGGGGGCGCGTCGTCCTCCTTGTAGGTATGCACGATATTGAGCACGAGCGTCAGCGCGCCGGGCACGAGGCAGTTGAGCGCGATTAGTGCCATCTTGATTTCGTCGACGCAGAGCGTGCGGTCGCAGCCGCAGTGGGCGCTGAGGTCCTGCGAGCGGATATCCTGGACCTGCGCATACAACGGCACGGCCGGGAAACTCCGCTTGATGATCAGCGCCTGCATGAGGATGTCGGCATCTTGACCGCGCGTAACCTGCAGCTCCTCCTCCTCGGTCGCGCCGCTCATCATCTCGGTCCCGCCGGACTCGTTGGCGTTGAGCAGAAACACGCCCGTCGCTTGGTCGAGCTTGGTCCGCCGCAGATCGGTGACCGAGAGCGGGCTCCCGTTGAGCCAGACGACGCGGCCCCGGTAGAAGGGGTGGCGCAGCAGCTTCTTAATCTCGAGCGTCGGGTCGCTGTTCGTCAGAATGACCACGTGGCCTTCTTCGTCCACGTAGAAGTACTCGCGGCAGAAGTCGATGACTGCAGTGTATGAGATGGAGCCCGTGAGGATCACGTGCGAGTTGCTCGATGAGACGTGGTATGCAGCGCGCTGGAAGGGGCTGCTCGACTTGTAGATGTCGGCGAGCCGGCCGGTCTGGATGGGCACCCAGATGATCACGATGATGATGAGGACCATCACGACGAGCCGCGAGGTGCTGGATGACGGCGTCAGATCGCCGAACCCGATGGTCGAGAAGGTCACCATGATGTAGTAGAGGCTGTCGTGCCATCGCGTCAAGCTCGGCGGGACCGACTCTTCGTGCAGGGTCTCGAGTGCGTTGACGATGCTCGCCGAGAGAAACACAAAGTTGATAAACGACAGCGCGAGGATCGTGAGCTCGCGGCGCTCCTCGCTCTCGCTGAATGAAAGCAGGCGGTATGTGCGCAGGATTCGCGATGCGCGCAGGATCCGCAGCAGGCCCAGGAACCAGATATAGGGCAGGGCGTCCGAAATGAGGATGTAGATGAGGGGCGGCACCGAGGACACGAGGTCGACCATCGCGCCGAGGCTAAAGTAGAACGCTAGCCGGTCCTGCGCGACATAAATGCCCAGCACGTAATCGGCCAGGAAGCAGATGGCGATGACGGCATCGAGGTACTCGATGTGGCTGCGGTCGGCGTTGCCGATTGTGTAGGTCAGCACGATGTAGTTCGTGATCGCGGCGACGGTCAGCGCCATCTGGAAGACCATCCACAGCCGCCCGAACCGCGTCGTGCTGATGATCTTGCGCATCGCTTCAGGGCTCCAGTTCTCGCGCCACCCGCTCCGGGTGCGCTGGCGGAACACATCGAACGCCGACGGCGGCGGCGCGTCCGCGCTCTCGTCCTCATTGCCGTTCAAGACGTCCGGCCGCGAGATGCCTGCTTCGTAGAGTGCATACGACGCCGGCTTCGCCGGGGACCGCTGCGGCGACGCCGGCGGCGACGCCGCGGACGCCGCGGCCGGCGGCATGGGCGAGAGTCCCGAGGGCGTCTTGGCCATCGGCGAGCTGGTCAGCCCGCCATCGCGCTTGACCTTGATGGCCCAGCGCTTGAGGCGCAGCTGCTCCTTGCGGATGCGCCGCGTATGCTTGTTGCTCGAGCTCTGCACGCCGATCGCGCGGCCCAGCTCGCCGAGCGGGTCCGTGATCCCGACCTCGTCGCCCTCCTGCGAGCTTTTGCGCGAGTAGTAGTACCGGTACAGGAGCTTCGTGATGCGCACGCCGACGATGCATGCTGGAATCAGGATAAACGGCGACCACAGGATCACCGAGTAGATGGTCGTCCGCGTGCTCGTGGACCCATTGACGGCGTCGGCCACGAGGGGCGTCGTCGTGGCCCCGGGTGCCATCGCGGCCGTCGATAGACTTGCCCGCGCCGTCGATGGCGATGACGACGACGTGACGAGGGAGGTCATCATGAGGCGGCAGCAGCAGGATACGTGCGACGGCGTGGATCGGTACAACGTAGCGCCGGCAGGAGTCAGCACAACGTGGCGCCGGCGCAGGGCGAAAGGGCAAAAGGGCGCCGGGCGGGGAAGCGAAGCATGCAGATCCGTGTATCAGCGACCCCCACTCGCTGGCGTCTCCGCGCTCGTCGAGCCAATGAGAGATGCATGCATCAGCGACCACGCGCGGTGATGATGCTCGCCGCTCGTGGACCGGCGACGCCGTCCCCACCTGCCCTCCAGATCGGCGACGCGATGCCGTATCCGGCGCTGGCCGCCACGTCGCTGCTGCGCATCACGGCATCAGCGCCATGGTCGTGGCCGTCGTCGCAGGTGTGCGTTGCCTGAGCGTGGTCGTGGCCGCAGCCACGGAGATCGGAGCTGTGCTGACACCCCGCGGCGGCGGCAAGAGCGGCAGCGGCAGCGTCCAGTGGCCGGAAGGCGCTCGGCCGAGTCGCCGCTTATCCCTTCCCTGCCTTCGCGCGCCGTGGAGACCGGCTCCGGCATCGCATGCCTGTTCGCGGTCCCATGGTCCTCCTGCGTCGCCGTCGCGCCCGAGGATGCTTGGCCGCGTGTGCGCATGGCTCATGGACGGCCGATGCGGCTTGAGAGGTGCCGCGGGCAGCGCACCCGTTTCGTACGAGGCCGCCGCCGCCGCCGCCGCCGCCGCCGCCGCCGCCGCCGCCGCTCTCCGCTCTTGCGCGCTCCAGCGCAAGAAGGGCAAGAGAACAAGATCTGGTCCGATGCCGATGGCGGCTACGCCCCGTGCCCACGCCGCCCGCAGCGCCCGCAACGGCGCCCACGACGGCACCTAGCAGGCGACGCCCACGCCGCCACGGCCCTCGGCCCGGCTCTTGCTGTCGGTCCGCCTTGGACGGCAGCAGCAGCCATGGCGACGACGACGACGACGGCGGCGGCGGCGGCGCTTGCCGCCGGGCGCCTATCAGCATCGGGACCGACGCGGCGGTCATCAGGGACGGCACCCCCGAGGGTCTGAGCTCGAAGCCCGATGAGCGCCGGTGAAGGGGCACGCGCGTACGAGGCCCAAGCAAGGCGTCGGGAGTCCAGCATCGACGGCACATCCGGGTGGTGGGCCGACTCCTGCACACGGCACTGCATCCGGCACGGCCTTTGAAGTCGCCGCCTGCTCGCTCATCGTTCGCGCGCTCGCCTCGCTCGCCTCCCGCTCCGCCGCCAGACGCCGGCGCTTGCTCGTCCGCGTTTCCGCACCGGCACGGCGCCGTCAACGCCCTCCGCGTGCCCGCACCCCATCGCGCGCGCGTCGCCGTCGCTGTCGTCGCCATCATGAGCTACGACCACACCGGCCTCAACAACGCCTATGGCCACCCGTACTATGCCGCCGAGTACACGCCCTTCGGGCCGCGGCTCAACGCCGTCCCGGCCATGATCCATCCGATGGCCGCCGCCGCCGCCGCTGCCGCCGCCGCCGCGTCCTCGATGCCGCTGGCCGCCATGCCTGCGGCACCGCTCATGACCGTGCCCGGCATGTCGGTGCCCGGCAACAGCGGCAGCAGCAGCAGCAGCAGCGCGGGCCCCCGTGCAGCGGCCGGCATGGGCGCAGGCAGCCACCTGGGCCACGGCGCCAGCGCCGGCAGCGTGCTGGGCCACCCGATCGCCGTCAACCCCTCGGCGCCGCTCTATCTGCCCATGGGTTCCACGGCGCCGCCGCCGTTGGCCGCCATGCCGTCGTCCGCGCTGGACACCCGCGGGCTCTTCCGCTCCGGGCCCCGATCGCCCGTCCATGCGGCGGCCGTGCCCGCCTCTGCGGCCGCGGCCTTGCCGACGAGTCACGCGCACATGCATTCCGGGCCGCCGCACCATGCCGGCAGCAGCCATCCCCATCCCTATACCCATCCCCACGCGGCGTCTGCGCCGGCACCGGCGCCGGCGGCCGTGGGTGATCCGAACAGCAGCCAGAGCAGCAGCAGCAGCAGCAGTCGTAGCAGCGCTAGCAACCATCCGCCCCCGAGCGGCGAACCGACGACGCTGACGCCGTTCCTGCCGCTGCGTCCCGGACACGGGATGGCGGGCCGGCCGGTCTCGGTGCGCGCGAACTTCTTTCCGATTCTGACGCTGCCGCGCAAGCCGATCCACCAGTACACGGTCGCGATCGAGCCGAAGGTGCCGACGGCCGTCGCGCGCCAGGTCTGGCAGATGTGGGAGGCCAAGTGCCACGGCCTGCGGCAGGTTCCCGACGCGGCACAGCTCCGCATCGTCTACGACGCGCGTGGCGCCGCCTACGCGTCGCGTCCGCTGACGTTGCCGCTCGCGTACGACGGCGAGACCGCGACCTCGGCCACGGCCACGCGGACGGGCGCCGGCGAGGGCGCCGGCGAGGCGTCGGCCGCCGCCGCCGACGCCGCCGACGCCGCCGCCGATACCACGGCTGCCGCGGGCGGCTCGCCGACGAACGCCGTGACCGCGCCCCTCCGCTCCCAGACGTTCACGGTTTACCTTCCCAATGGCTGGATCATTGAAGAAGTGCCGCCGGGCGCATCGGGGTCGTCCTCATCGGCGGCGGCGGCGGCACATGACGACCACCATGCTCGCCAACTGTCGTCGTCCTCGTCGTTGCATCACCCCCATCAGAAAGGCCCCCGCGACCAGGAAGCGTCCAGCAAACCGAGCGCGGCCGCCGCCGCCGCCGCGGCGCAAGGCACGCGGCCGAAGTGGATGACGGCGTACCAGCTGACGATTACGTACTCGCACCCGATCGACCCGACGCGCCTCAAAGCCTATCTGAACGGCGTCGATACAGCCGTGCCGAGCCCGATCCTCGTGGCTCTCGACACGATCCTGCGGCACCGCCCGAGCCAGCTGTACACGACGATGGGCCGCTGCTATTATACCCCGGATGCCGCCGCCTCCATCGCGTCGGGCGTCCAGCTCTGGCAGGGCTTCCACCAGGGCCTGAAAGCCACCCAGCAGCGGCTCCTCATCAACCTCGACGTCTCGGCGACCGCGTTCTACCAGGCCGCGCCGATCCTGACCACGATCGCCAAGATCCTCGGCCGCTCGAGCCCCATGGACCTGCACTACCCCTTGACCGACCGCGACCGGCTGAAGATCGAGCGCTCTCTGAAGGGAGTCCGTATCGTGGTCCGGCACCAGGGCACGATCCGGCGCAAGTACCGCATCACTCGGCTCACGACAACGTCGGCCGAGCGCACCCTGTTCCCGCTGGACCCGCCGTCGGCCGCGACCACGGCGGCGGCGACCTCGGGCGAAGGCGCTTCGGACGCGGCGGCGTCCGCCCCGGACCGGCCGGCGCCCACGCAGATCTCCGTCAAGCAGTACTTTTGGCAGCGCTACAAGATGCGTCTCCACTTCGCGCACCTGCCGTGCATCGTGGCCGGTGACCCGGCGCGCCACATCTATCTCCCGCTGGAAGCATGCGACATTATCGAGGGCCAGCGCCACCTGCGTAAGCTGAACGAGCGCCAGACCGCCGAGATGATTAAGTTTACCTGCCAGCCGCCGCACATCCGAAGCAACAAGATTTCTGCCGGCGTCACGCTGCTCCAGCCGCCGGCCGCCGCGGCCCACGGCGGCGGCAGCAGCCACGATCTCGTTGCCGCAGCGGCGGCGAGCGGCGGCGGTGGCAGCGGAAGCGCCGTGGCGCGTCTGCCGGCGCCGTCGCATTGGCCGGGATCCCACAGCACACCGATGCCCGGCGTGACGGCATCCTCGACAGCGTCCTCGGCAGCGTCCTCGGCGGCGACGCCCTCCCAGGACGCGGCGCGGTCAGCAGACCAAGACGTCCTGACGGCTTTCAATTTATCGATTGGGTGCGAGATGACGACGGTGCCAGGGCGGGTGCTGCGCCCCCCGACGGTGCAGTACCACCCCGCGTCGCGGGAGCCCCAGATCACGCCCGTGGGCGGCGCGTGGAACCTGCGCGACAAGATGGTCGTTCAGGGCACGACCCTGCGTAGCTGGAGCGTTGTCGCGTTCGGCGCCGAGCAGGACTACCCGCTCGCGGCGGTCCAGAAGTTCGTGACGCTGCTGGTGCATACCTGCGACGAGTGCGGGCTGTTTGTCGAGAACCGCCAGCCGCCGATCAGTTATGCGGACCCGCAGCCCGGCACGATCGAGCGGACCCTGATCGATGCGTACATGCTCGCCGGCAACAGCTTCCAGGAGCGGCCACAGCTGCTCGTCTGCATCCTGCCGAACACGGGCGTACCGCTGTATGCGGAAATCAAGCGCGTTACCGACACTGTGATCGGCGTGGCGTCGCAGTGTGTCCAGGCCAAGCACATGTTTGCCGGCAAGCGCCAGTACTGTGCGAACGTCTGCCTGAAGCTGAACGTGAAGCTCGGCGGGATGAACAGCTTCCTGCCGCTCGATCAGCTGCCCTTTATCGGAGAGCGCCCGACGATCGTGTTTGGCGCCGACGTGACCCACCCGGCGCCGCAGTCGCCGAGCCAGCAGTCCATCGCTGCCCTCGTCGGCTCGGTCGATGCCCAGTGCGCGCTTTATGTCGCGAGCGTCCGCGTCCAGCGCCACCGCCAGGAGGTCATTCAGGACTTGACGGAAATGGCGATCGAGCTGCTGAAGACGTTCTACCAGACCTGCGGTGCCAAACCCGAGCGCCTCCTCTACTACCGCGACGGCCTCTCCGAGCCGAACGCGGAAGCGGTCTGCCGCCAGGAAGTGGCGCTGCTGATGGCCGCATGTGCCGCCTTGGATCCCGACTATCGCCCCACGCTGACCTATGTCGCGGTGCAGAAACGCCACCACGCGCGGTTCTTCCCGATCCGCCGCGAGGACGCCGACAAGAGCGGCAACATTGTCCCGGGCACCTGCATCGAGCAGGGCGTCACGCACCCGACGCAGTATGATTTCTATCTCTGCAGCCATCCGGGGCTCCAGGGCACGAGCAAGCCCACCCACTACCACGTGCTGCTGGACGAGAACCGACTCGGGGCCGACGTCCTCCAGCAGCTCACCTACCGCCTCTGCTTCCTCTACGGCCGCGCGACGCGCTCGGTCTCTGTCGTGCCGCCCACGTACTACGCCCACCTCGTGGCGGCCCGCGCCCGCTTCCACGTCTCGGGTGAGGGCATGGCCCCGCCCATCTCGGCCTCCGGCTCGCTGGGGCCCCCGCTCACCCACGCGGCCCTGGCCGCCGCCGCCGCCGCTGGCACGCACGCCGCCGCCGCCGCCGCCCAGGCCCAGGCCCAGGCCCAGGCCCAGACCCTCCAGCGCTACAAAGCCGAACCGGCCGCCGCCGCATCGGCGTCCGCCATGTCCGCCATGACGGCCGCGCTGCGCGGCCTGAGTCTCAGCACGATCCCGGGCGCCGCGATGGCCGCTGAGCTCACGTCCGTCGACCAGGCCGGCGCGTCGTCGAGCCACGGTCATGGCCACAGCCACAGTCACGGCGCGTCGGCGCCGCCGCTGCCGCCGCAGCGCGTCGTGACCTATGGCGTCGTGAAACCGGAATTGGCCCGCGTCATGTACTTTATGTGATGGGCTCGGGGGTGCTTCTTTTGTTTTCTTTTTTTCCGCTTCTTCGCTTGTGTGTCATCGCTCCCCGCCCCCTGCTTCCTTCCAACTGCCTTTCCTCATACCGCCCGTCCTCTTTACTCAATACGCATGTGCTCGCTGATGATCTTGCTTTGCCTCCGTGGTCAGAACCACAGCGCTGCTGCTGACATCTCGCAGCACGGGCGTCGCACAAGAACAGAATCGATAAAAAATACGCATCAGAAGTTAAGAAAAGAAGCAGCCAAAGGCCATGCAGAATGGGAATCAGAAACAACAACAAACAAGGGAAAGAGACAGAGAGAAAACATGAGGGAGAGGCAGCCATGCCGCGAAACCCATGAACGGGCGGCGTCATGACCCAAACGGGAGACCGCGGGGGGGAGCGTATCGTGCAACGGACCGGCGAACGGACAGAGGGGATCACGAGGCATACGGGTTCCCCACCCACGGGAGCGCTGACGGATGATCTGCGCGTCCTCCGCTAGGACCGGGAAGATCGGGATACAGCGCTCAACGGCCGTGCCGGCCGTTCTTGCGGTTTCGGCGTCCCGACGGCTTAACCGATGACCGCGCGGGCAACGCCGACTTGGCCTCGGCGTGGCCCTCCGTGGTCCGAGACCCGGCATCCCGCTCGGTGTCCCGCCGTGCAACCGCCTTCGCTTCGGCGCCAGCTTCCGCTTCCGCTTCCGCTTCCGCTTTAACTTCCGCTTCCGCGTCAGCTCCGACTACGGCTTCAGCAACAGCTTCAGCCTCAGCCTCCACTGCGGGCTCCGGCGGGGAATCCCACGGGTTCAAAACGATGGGCCGCGACAGCGGCGGCGACGCCTCCCGCGCAGCGACGGACGGCACGCCGGCCGCCGTCCCACCCTCGGCCTCCGCGTCGTCGGCGAACAACCCGCGGGCACGGGACGACGCTATCGGCCGCGCAGCCGATGGCGGTAGCGATGCCGATGCCGAGGATGATGGCGGCGACGGCGACAAGACGGGCGCGAGGGCCGTCGGCGCCGACGCGTGCGCCAGCGAGTGCGGCCCCCGCGGCGTCGTCGGCGCACTGGGCGGCGGCGTCTGCAGCGCGCCCGCAGGACTAGGCGCGGCGCCCGGACCCCCGGCGTCTTTGCGCACGGCGAGGATCGTGGCGGACGCCGCTTCGGGCGCGGCCGTCCTCGCCGGCGGCGACGGCGACAGCGGGGCCGACGGCGCGGCGGCCTCGGGGGCCCGTGAGGCCGAGGCGGGGGCCGGCGCGGGCATGGCCGCAGCGGCGTCCGCCGCAGCTGCTGCTGACGCCGCTGCCGCTGCCGCTGCCGCTGCCCTCGCGGCAGCCGCCCACGGACGACGGGCTTCTTCACGAGCGGCGAGCATGGCTTGGCGGCGGGCGAGCTGCTCGTGCTCGACGTCTTCGTTGGCCTTCTGGATGGCGCGGTAGCGCAGGAACTCGGCCTGCTGCGGGCTCATGGGCGGCAGCGCCGCGTGGGCGGCGGCATGGGCGGCGGCGGACGGGAAGTGGGCGTGGGCCGCGTGTCGGGGCCACGGCGTCTGGAAGTCGCTGTCGTCAGCGACAAACGTATGGATGTGAAGCGCCGTGCCGCCGGCGGTAATCATGGGCTGCGCGGCGTCCCGCAGGATCGGCGCGACCGGTCGGCAGGCGCTGGGCGGCGCGCACGTGGCCATGGCGGAGCGTCACAACCGCTGAGGTGACGCACGGTCCAGCGGGGATGACCAGCGGACGCCCCACGCGGAGCACAGGGATCGGCGGGGTACCACGGGCGGTGTGGCCAGAGGCGGCCGTCTGATGGAAGCAACCACGACAACGTGGGCCGCTCGTGCGGTCACCGGAAGCGCCCGCGGGTGGTCGGAAGAGCAGGTCACGGCGCGGCGCGAGCGTTCCCACTGAGCACTTCGGCCGTGGGTACCGACCCCGGTATGCTCCAGGCATGCCGCACGCATCTTGTGCGTTGCTCATCCGCCACTCGGGTTCAGGCCATGCCCGTGGTCCGCGCCCGCGGCGGAGGGTCGGGGTGCTGCGGGCGATGCGGCAGGGCGGTGACATGGCCCCTGTGGCGCCGTCGGTGGTGGCGCCGTCGATGGTGGCGCCGTCGGTGGTGGCGCAGTCGGCGGTGGCGCAGTCGATGGTGGCGCCGTCGGTGGTGGCGCAGTCGGCGGTGGCGCAGTCGATGGTGGCGCATGGCCAAGCGCGCGGCCGTGATGGCTGCGGTGGCGGACCGGACGATGCCGAGGACGCCTCCAAGCACCGGCCTGGGCGGCATGCCTGGACGGCATGCTTGGGCGGCATGCCTGGCGGACGTTCCCCGATGATCCCCTCTCGGATGGTCCGCCGCAGGATGGTCCTCTTGGCGCGACGCCCGGCGTGCTGAGCCAGGCTGTGCGCCCGGCTTGGGGCATCGGGGTCACGGTCGTCAGAGAGTCCTCGCGAGCGGCACGGCTGCTTGTTGCAGAGTGATACTACCATGGGGCTGATGGGAGGACGCGCGGCGACGGTCAGCCAAACCATATGCGCAGGTCACCGTCATCCACTGCGCAAGAATATGCATGTAGCCATGAGTGGCAAGGGTCCCAGATCCCACCCAGGATGAGTTGACATGAAGAAAAGTCACTTCAAACACGTGCCAACAAAAAAAAAACATCCAAGGGCGATCCATACACGTGGATGGCACCTGCGGCATCCTAGGTTAGAGAGAGAGGGGGGCGCATGGATACCCCCGCTGCGTCACAGTCCTGCTTCAGATCAAGGTGCCCGTGGCCCAAGCCCGTATCAGCGCCTGTTCAGCAACGACTTGGATTTTCAGCATTTTCTGGGAAGAGGTGACATGTAGGCGGAGCATTTTGACCCCCATCGGGTCCCGCCACGTGCTGGCCAGACGCGAGAGCTCGCACGGCTAAGAGGTGGGGTGGCTCTCTGCATCATCATCATCCAGACGTGTCATCCAGTGCATCCAGTCTGGCGTGGGTGACGCCGCCGGACCTAACCTGACCTGACCGGATCTGACCGGATCTGAGGACGCGATCTTTTCGTCCTGAAGAAAGTCGGATCGTTGATGGACTTTCCATCTTTAAAAGGTTCCTCTTCCCGCGACCGCGTTGCATGGAGGGTGGAGCAGTACTCGAAGGACGACAACGGCAACAGTCACAGGAACGGCAACGATGACGATGACAGTGACTTTCGCCACTTGCGATGATCGCAACAGCGACCTCCGCCGACGCATGAGGTGGCACCGACCCGGGATGCATTCGACGGCCGCCGTCCCCTCGGCGGGTCGACCACCGCCTTGCCCCGCCGCTCGCGTCAACGCTGGCGTCCGTCGCCACGACGTCCGCTCACGGGTGTCCTGCCCGTGGGGCGCATCGCCCGCCCTGCACCACCACACCGCGACGCTCGTGCCTGCGTCCATAGCAACAGACGTCTCCGGCGGCCACGGATCGGTCGGAGTCGTCATCGGCCGTCGTCATGCAGGCCGCAGCCATGGCCGTCGACATGGCAGTCCGATGAGGACGCCGCGGGCGGCGGCTGTCCTCGACAACGCGTGACGGCTCCCGAACGGCGGCGGCAGCAGCAGCAGCAGCGGTGGCGGCGGCGGCGGCGGCGGCGGCGGCGGCGGCCGCGCGTCCGTTCGCTTCTGCTTTGGCGGGGCTTCCGAACGCCGCCAACGTGTCGGACGTCGCCGCCCGGGCGTCGCCGCTTCCGCTTCACGCGAGCCTCCCGTGGCGGGGCGATCGGCAGGGCCGCTGCCAGGGGGGCCGGCGGAAGGCAGGCTGAAAGCGCCGCCGATCGGGGTCGGGGTTAGAACCGCGGGGCGGCGGCGCGCCGTGCAGGCGACAGAGCCCCGGCACCCCGACAGCCCCGAGGGTATACGGGACTCCTGTCCGGCGGCACGCGGCGGGCCCGACCGCGAGGCCATGGCGGCGCATGGATGGTGCTGCGCCAGGATGCGCGACGGCGCGTTCTGTGGAGGGCCGCGGTCGGCGCCCGGTCATGGGCATCCGTCCCGCCGCGGGGCTGCGCGGGTTCACCATCCGATCGGCGCGTCGTGGGTGCGCAGGTCGCTCAGGCAGGCGGGGACCCGTGGCCGCCTCGCGTGCCGGTGAACAGCCCGCGGCGCCGTAGGTTGGCGACGCGCGCCGCTGCGGTGAGACGGGGCCATGCGCGCGAGCTGCGCACGTGCCCACATCGAGGCGGGGCGGTGATGCGCTGGCGCGGGGGAAGCTCAAGGACGACGGTGAGCGCTCATGATCGCCGCCGTCGGCGACGCCGCCGTCCTCATACCCGTGCGCACATCCAAACAGGTGAAGCGGCATATCGCATCCGGACCCATGCCTTGGCCCGCGCCTGCGGCAGAGTCGGTCGTGGGCGCCGGCCGACAGGGAGGGCGTCGGCGGGCCGGCGGGCAGCATGGGTGGGCAGCGGCAGGGGCGGCGGCCACGACATACGCATTCACCCCGCCGATGGCGAGGGCGCCCTGACAAGTGATGGAGAAATCTTACATCACCCATTGCGGTTCGCACGCCTGGCGCGTGCGTGCGACACCGGCGAGCAGGGGGTGAACACGCGCGAGGGCCTGCCGATCGTGGGGACGCTCAACTCCGCTCTTGGACCCATAACTCAGAAGGCGAGTCAGATCAGCGCGTTGCATGCCGTCCCCTGCGCGGCATGCGCAGGGGACGGCGAGGTGCGGCGCTGCCGAATATGACGCGCGTTCCTATGTCGTCCGACATACCTTCCGCCGAGTAGGCTATATATAGCGGGTGGCAGCGCGATCCCCGTTGGCGATCAGGCAGTGCGTTGCCGTCGACAGATTTGCACGGTATGCCAGCGACCTGACGAGACAAAGCATATGTGGGACGCATGGGACTTTCCCGAGTCGAAACTTCTGGAAAAACTAATTTATTGCGTCTCTACGGAACGACCCGGCCCAGTCGCTTCTGACTTTGTCATTGTCATTGCTCACGATTCCCTGTCGGTTGCTTGTTACGTAAAAGCACAGCTTCCGCGGTGTATATAATATAAACCAGATAGCCGGCATCACTCGATCGACCATCGCATCACTCGATCGGCTCCATCCCTTGTCTCGCCACGAATTTTCACTGCACCGTCGCGTCGCTCCGGTCTTTATCGATCGCAGACCGTCATCATTGCCACGAATTAAGGACTTCCCTTTTTTTACGGGACGACCGCTCGTTTTCAGCAGCTGCTGTCATCGCACCTCGAGGTATCCGAGCATGCGCCTGCTGCGCGCCGTGACCGGGCTGGTCGCGGCTTGTCTGCTGCTGGCGCTCGCCGTCGCTGCAGTTCCGGGCACCCACCATGCCGCCGCTGACGGCCGTCTCGTGGCGCAGCCCGCGCTCGATGTACCCTTCGTCCCGGCGGCGGGAGCGCCCGGCCACGCGGGGACCCCGCGGCTGATGCGCCGCGAAGACATGTGGCTGGCAAGCAACCTGACCGAGACCGATCGGGAGCACTGGAGCATCGAACCGAATTGGATCAAGCTCGTGAATACGGGTGGGATGTGGGTTTGGATCACGATTGCGTCCAAGTTCCGCCAGTCCCTGCACTGGGGAAGCGATCCCGTGCTCGACTTTGACCATCTTGAGGTCAAGCCGCTGCTCACGTACGTTGCGCCGCTGATCGCGACGCTGGGTTTGATGCTGATATCGCTGCTCGCGACGCTGCTGCCATGTCTCTTCCTGTCCACGTGCTGCCGCCGCCGTCTTGTGCGGCGCAGCCATCGGCCCTACGGCCGCAAGCACTGGATCATCGTGGTCGCGTCCATGTCGTTCGTGGCCTTCGCGGTCATTGTCGGCATCATCACCAACATTGAGGGCTTGGTGACGGCGACGCGCTCGGTCAACATTATGGGCCGCGGCCTCGAGACCTTGTTCTATGATGTGTATGCGACCACCGACTCGCTGCCGCCGTCCCTGGCGACCGCCTTCCAGGCCATCGGCCGCGTCGCGAACCAGACGACCGACGATGTTGTTACGACCATCGACCCCCCTCGCATTGTCACGGAAATTACGACGGCCGGCGATGCGCTGACCACCGCGATCCTCGCGACCCGAGACGATGTCTTGACCATCCAGTCCGCGACCAACAGAGCCCAGGCGGATGTGGACAGACTGCAGTCCGACCTCACCACGGCCAAAGCGACGCTCAACACCGTGAATGCGTACATCGCGACCGGGTATGGCGCCAGCTCGGCCAGCTCGGCCGGTGGCGGCGTCACCGTCAGCCGTCAGGTCGCTTTCCCCGCCGGCCAGCTCCCGACGAGCCCGATAGACCAAGCTCTGAGCGCGGTCAACGACGTCACGCAAATTGCGCCGGTCGCCGACCAGATCGCAACGGCGCTCGGCGACCTCAACAACGCGCTGACGACGGTCAACGATAATATGGCGACCGTTGAAAGCACGATTCAGTCCTCCGTCGACACCTCGACCGGCACTGTCAAGCGCAATGTCGACACCACCCTGCGAACCACCCAGAGCGACATTCTCACCTCCATCAACCTTGGGGAGATCAACAGCCAGATCGAAGACGTCCAGAACACTCTCTCGCCGTACCTGGCGGATCTTCACAAGTATGACCGCATTGAGTTTATTGTTCACGTGGTCGTAGTGGGCCTGATCTTCCTGGTGCTCATCGCCGTCATCACGGGCCTCGTGCTCCGCAAGCCGAAGGTGCAGCGGGTGTCGGCGCTCACGGGCGTCGCGTGCTCCTCGTTCTCTCTGCTGCTCGCCATCATCTTCCTCCTGGTCTTCTGGGCCATCGGCTTTGCGTGTCGCAGCGCCATCATGCCGGACGGCACGATCAGCGTCGATTTTGTCGGCAACCTCATAGGTGACCCAGCGCTCGTCGAACGCATCAACAGCGCGCGCCGGGGCTGCGCCACCGGCGGCGGTCTCGTCTCGGTGGCTACGGCCTTCAACCTCGTCGATGCCAACACCGTCAACTTCACGAGCCAGGCCGAGATCGCTGTCGACGCGGTCGACCTCACGGGCCTCGCGACCAACTTCGACCTGAACGCTGCGTCGCTGCCGACCATGCCGACTGCCGACCTCAACGGCATCTCCAGCCAGACCGCAGCCGCCACGGGTGCCGCGACGAGTCTTCAAGACGCCCTTGCGAACGTCAACACAGTGCTGTCGAACGAAGCCACCATGCGTTCGGCGATCGAAGGCTACTGCAGCGACCGCACCGAACTGGCATTTACCTGGACCGGCACGGCGACGACGCCCGAGAAGGCGGCTGATATGGATGCATGGGGCGCCGCATGTGAGGCCGCCTTCGCCGTCTACGGCGATAGTACTGCGCCTGCCGCGGCGAACAACTTCCTCGGCACCATGGTCCGTGTCAGGACCGACATCCAGGACGCAGAGGCACAAGTCGACGTCATCACGGGCTTTGATGTCGCCGGGATGGTCAACGGCATCACCACCGCCTACAACGGCTTCCGCGACGCGCTCACTGCCACGACAACGACCACCCAGACCCGCATCACTCTCGCCGTACCCAGCATCAAATCCTCCATCCTTGGTGCAATCCCGGCCATTTCGGACCGCTTCAACGCCGACACCACGTGCGAAAACATTGCTGAGGACTCCTATGTGCTGCAGTATGGGCTGTGCAAGGGCACCCTGTACGGCGGCGACTCCATCTGGTTCTCCTTCTTTGTGATGGGCATCGTGCTGGCCGCCAACTTGGGGCTCTCGCTATTCGCGGCCAACGTCGTCGCCGACGGCCAAGGCGCCGACTATACTTACTCGGATGCCA
Organism: Caulochytrium protostelioides; assembly: GCA_003615045.1. NCBI lineage: Eukaryota > Fungi > Chytridiomycota > Caulochytriomycetes > Caulochytriales > Caulochytriaceae > Caulochytrium > Caulochytrium protostelioides. The sequence continues at coordinate 3,224 of ML014233.1, read as the reverse complement.
AGAAGGTCACGCCCGCCGGCGGCAAGGCCGGCCAGGCCAGCGGCAAGAAGACGAAGGGTCAGGTCGGCGTCCACCCGGGCGACGGCGACGAGACGGCTACCATCACCAAGACCGCCGTGCTCTCGGCCACGGACTCGACCTTCCCACCGGCACCGGCGCCGCTCACCGACGACGGCATGGGCGGCTACGGCGCGTCCGGCTATGCAGGCTCGGTGCGCTCAGGCCGTCGCATCGTGCCTGCCGATGCCAACCTTGCCGTCGACGGCATGCACCACGGGGGCGTGGCCGCAGCAGCCGCAGCGCACCCGGCGAACCCGCCGCAGGACGAGGAGGACGGCGTGCCGGGCTGGTGGAATGCGATGCGCCAGGCCAACAACGACTACGAGTCGCACATCGCCGCCGGAACGCACTTGAACGGTGGCGAGCTGAGTCCCGCGGCGATGTCGCCAGCGTCGCGGTCGATGCACCCGGAACCCTACTTGCACATCGGTCACGAGGCCAGTATGAGCGGCGCCGGCGATCCGCACAGCCCGGTGGTGACGCGACAGCGCATCAGCGCGTACATGAACAGCACGCCGTTCGATGCCGACCATGCCGCCATGCGGCCCGGGTCGAGCTCCGTCGCAGTGCCATACATGGTGGCGGAGCACGCCGAGCCCGGCACGGAACTCGGCGCGCCCGCTGCCGCCGCCGCCGCCCAGGGAGACACGAGTCAGACCAACTTTGACGAGATTGACCATCTCGTCGCGAAGGCGATGGCCGGCGTGGCCGACATGCCGTGATGACAATCAATACGCAATCTGCCCTGTATTCATTTTAAAGAATCTAAAGGCCCATCCTTACCTCACGCTGCCCATCATGTCCTCCATGGGGTCCCCCAGGGGACCCCACAGAGACAGCGCGCATGCGGTTCAGTGTCGGATGAGCTTGCCGACCCTGGGCTGCAGCGGCGCTTGCCCGGGATTGCGGCACAGCGCTTTCGGTCTGACGGGTAAGGCCAGACAGCGTCGGATGTTCAACGCGGCATTCAGATATTGATGAGATAAAGTATGTGGGTTCGAAGGAGCGAGTTCACGGCAACGTCATGGGTGCACCGCACTATGGCTTGAGGTTAACGTCCAAACGTCCTCGCCGTCTGTATCGATCTGTATCGATGTCAATACTAATCCCGATTTCGACCGCGACTGGGCATTCGCGACTGGCGGCCACTCGTCGTCCACAGCACGCCTCTCTTTCAGCGGCTCCGCAGCAATCGCATCCGGCGCAGATGGCGTGCCGCGAAGCATCAGCTACCGCGCTTGATCATGCACCGCATTGACGGGACGACGGGTGATATGGCTCTCACACGGGCGCGGGAGACCCGTCATCGAGGGCTGCACTAGAAGTGCTTCGGAAGCTTGAGCTGTGCTAGGCCGCCCAAGAAATTTTGATGGAGTTCATACCTGTCGTGGCGTGAGAGGATTTCCGTTATCAAGTTATTGCCATTCTTGGCTGCTGTATCGCGGTTGGAGACGCGATTCAGCTCGTCCCACCCGCGGAGCATCGGGCCACCAGAGCGTTGAAGGTCTCTGTTTTTACGGCTCAACTCGCCCTTCCACCATGCTGCAGCAGCGTCGCGTAGGGCTTGTGGATTGGAATCGCGTTCGTGACCGACAGTCTGAGTTTCGTCGTTTGGGACCACTAGCGCAATGATTTGTAAAGTAGTCAAGTCCCGTTCGAGAACGGCTAGGTGGCTGGTTTCAAACAAAATCCTGATTTCATTTGCGTGATATTGCAGAGTAGCGGATTGGACTTCATCAAACATGTGGACCAATGTGTGCAAGATACCGGCGAGTTGACGGAGTGTGGTGCCGACAATCTTTTCGTGATAATTCACGAGCAAATTTTTGCTACGATTTACTAGAAGTCTCACTCGCATTTTGAAAGCGGTCTGAGAGCTTTGGTACGCCAAGGCTAATTCTTTCTGGCTGAATTCGGATATAGCCAGTTCCTTGGTCACGTACGTATATTTGGCCTCGAGTTGTTCTATTTCGGCTGCCAAGGTCCCGGCAGTACCTTGGTCAGATGCGAATGTCTTCTTGTTCGAGGTCGTTATTTCTTCGAGATTTTTGGCTAACTCGGCTTTCACGGAGTCCGCCGTCAATGCCGCGAGCTGCTTTCCCAGCGCCTCGATCTTTCCTCCGACGTCGTCGGGGGTCACACTGACCGTCGCAGCCCATGTGGCGGCGTCATCCGCTTGTCTTAACATGCCTTGCGAACGAAACTTAACGACGTCCTCGAGGCTTTTCTTCAGATAAGTGATGCACTTCTGAAAAGACTCAAAATATTGTGTCGCATCAGTTATCTCTGTCTGGTAAAACTTGAGCATTGCAGCAACGATGCGGACTTCGGTTGCAATAAGACCAGCTTTGCGCTGAAGGTCGCGCAACTCGCGGAGTTGGACGAATTTGTGTTCCGTCGTCGAGAATTTAATGTTCGGATCGGGTTGAGGAGCCATGTTTTTAGAACGGTCAGTTGATTCAGGCAATGGCTCCGAGTCTTGTAACGGTGAATCGACAATTTTTGAGATTTCTGCTTGAACCTGTATCTCTATAGATTCGGTAGGCATTGTAGATGAAGTGGTGTACTTTCGAAGTATTACGTCGATCAACGACTGGCGGTTTTTGAGTCTTTCCAGGGACCGCTGGCATTCTGCGTCGAGCGCTTTAAGTACGGGGATGTGTGCCTTCCAAGATTCAGGAACTCCATCATCGAGCACCGACCACTCCTGATTGAGATCCTGATTGAGATGCGCGCGGAGCAGACCAGGCTGATACTCCGTGTTCGGGGTCATCGATGGGCTCATAGGGTTTGCATTTGTGTGGGCTTCATCGACCCCCTCTGGGGACGGGCGGACGGGGAGTCCGATCGGGCTTGCTTCGACGGCACTCGTGCCGCTCGTGATGGCCCCAGTAACCGGAGGTTGAGGGGGTTCTTGAGGCGATTCAGCAAAGACAACCTCCCACCAGGAGCTGGTTGTTCGTCGGTCTGTCGGAAACGGGGATGCCGATGTCCACGTGGTCGCGCACGTGGTCATGACCGCCATGATGGCGAGCGAGCGGCCGAGCGACAGCATCATGAACCACATGATGATTGTCACGGCCGCGCCGGCGCGAAGAAAATGGCACAGACAAACGCGCTGAGGGACAGAGAAAGCGAGACTGACAGAGAGATAAAGGGGTACT
>ML014232.1:0-59097 GCA_003615045.1 Caulochytrium protostelioides | reverse complement strand
GGTTAGCTCAATCGGTAGAGCGTACGACTCTTAATCGTACGGTTGCGGGTTCGACCCCCGCATCGGGCTACCTTTTGTGCTCCTGTTGGGCTCGTTGGAGCTCTTGCATAGGTTCTATCTCTACGCATACCAGGAAGTGACTTTAACTTTATTTGAAGATGGCCATTGCAGGCCGCGGTTGGTAAGCGTATCCGGCGCCAAACGTAATGCGTTTTTTTATTTTTATTTTTATATAGGTGGGCTCACACCAGAAATGGAGTTGCTTCCAGATGGTTTTCCGTTGTGTTGCATTGCTTTTTGCGCTTCAGGAGACACCACCATGCCAACACTCGTTTTGATGATGGGTTTGTTGTCTGGATAGGGAATGGAGCGGTGCTTATGCCGTACGGCGTATTCGACATAAATTTTGGATCAAACTCGCATTGTGCCGCCTCCGGTGCCACTCGAAGCTCCAGGGCGCCGAGGCGCCCCATCAAACTCAGCAGCTGAGAAGCGTACCATGGAAAGCTCGATCGCGCAATCACCAATGCATCGAGCAACGATGCTGAGCGTTCTGAAGCCCCCTCCAGATGTGTTTCGAGGTTAGTCAACGGCAATGTAAGTTCGTTGGCAGACAGGACCACGGGACGCGTGGTACTCAGTAAGGCGTGGGGTTTAGAAAAGGGGTGGGGGCCCACATGCACAGAAGTAGTGACAGGCAACACCGGAGCGGCTCGGGAGGCCCTCACATGACAAGGGTTCTGGCCCTCCATGGCGAGGTGAGGTGGCGGAGATGTCGCAGGAGCGACAGTAACACTGGCGATGCCAGCTTCAAAAACGAGTCGGCCGTCCGATGTGAGAAGCCGGTCCCACGAATCGCGAAGGGACGTGCGGCTGATAGGGAGATAGCGCCATGTGCTCCAATCGGAAATAATACACGCAAAGCGAGATGCTGGCAGACGCTCCAGGAGGTCAGGATCGCAAGCGTCGCCCCACAGCCCGATATGCTGGGGCCAAGGCAGCGATTCTAAATGGCCAGCCCCCATCACGGAGCTGTCCGCGATAATCACATCATCGGACACAAGAAAGGATCCACCGAACCGATCCACATAGAGCCATATATCAACTGTTTCTATCCATGGGACCGTTGGGACTGTGGGGACAACGGGATGGCTGGTACCGCGGCCAATCACGAGCCCTAAGCGAAGGGCCGGCCGTGCGATGAGTAGGCGTGTTAGCCATACAATGGTCCGGTCAAGGAGCGCTATAGCGCTGGCCTCAGCCCTGCGCTGTCGCTCTGCAGCATCAAGAGATGTATTTAATTGGCGTGTCAGCGGATGGAGCTCATAGCCGAATCGCGGGGCCATGTGAATCAATTGGTGCTGATGTGGTGTGAAGCGGGGACAACGTTCAGCGCAATCGGTGCGGGCTTTCTGGGTCTGGGGAACGTCCCCTATTTTACCTATCTTCTTTTTTACCTTCTTATTTTTGTAGTGAGCGTACGTGCTCATATATATAGATCCCTCCTAACGCGAACACGATCCCCCCCGTGGTGCCCCACCGGGGTCCCCCATCGAGGCAGTAGCGCATTCGATGCAGTGTCGGATGAGCTTGCCGACCACGGGTTGGGGCCATGGAGCTTGCCGGGGGTGGCGGCACAACACTGTCGGTCCGACGGGTAAGGCCAGACAGCGTCGGATATTCAACGCGGCATTGAGATCGCGCTTCACAAACTTGCCGTCGGTGGAATCACACCACGGCAAGCCTCGAACCACGGTCCTCTGGCGCCGGCGTTGCCCGAGTTCGAGCACCACATTCGTCTGAGCATACACGGGTGCATTCCCGGGACCTGCGGACCGGGTCGACCCGCGTCGGCGCGGTCGAGGGGGGCGCCCGCCCGGGACGCACGAGAGATCGCCACGGCCGTCGGGTCCCGGATTTGCACCTTGGTCAGGATCCCATCTGTCTCGGCATGCGCCTACGTCGTTCGGAACTCGTCGACCAGAACGATGCGGAGCCGCTGAGCGCATGCCTGGTACGCCCGAGCTATAGGGACGGAGATCTTGCTCTGGCCCCCCCGAGCCAACTTGGAGGCGCCATAGGCGATCACTACTTCCGCGACAACCGGCGTCATCTCCATGGCCGCCCCCTCGGCGTCGCGGTTCAATAACTGGGCAAACACGCGCTGCTTGCCACTGTACAGCCGCAGGCCCTGGCGTGCCCAGCACGGCTTCAGATACTCGGCCTACAGCGGTTCGTACGTGGCGAGCCACCCCTCCATGAGGCGGTGGTGCGCAGCGAGCGCTGTGCCTCTGGAGATCGCTGCCGCCAGCCGCTGCAGCGACTCTTCCAAATGGCGCTGCCACGTCTCTTACTGCTTTTGGGCGGCTTAGATGCCGGCTTCCACATAGTACTGCTTTCGGGCTAGCTTCCAGCGGACGACCTGGCCTTTGGTCCTCACCATGGCCATAAAGATGTTGGTGCGGCCCGAGTCGTTCCCCAGGAATGCAGTGCTCATCCAAGCTGTCTGCCAAGGGGTTGTCTGTTTTGGGGGCAGTCACGACAGTAGGCATCTTTCTGACCACCTTCTTGCATTCGAAGTTCACGCTCACGCTGCAGCCGTCGCTATCCACGGTGTGCGTGAACGTGTGGTCCTTGCCTTCCAGCTTGCGGGACGCCGGGGTGGCCCGCCACTGCTCTGCGACCATGTACCTGAATGCCACCCGGTCGCTCACACTCACGTCCGCATGCACTATCTACCTCAGGCCTCGGCACGTTCCAGCAAGACACGATGACCTTCCGATATCTGGGATACGATACATGATACAGGATAATTGTAGATATCTCATCGCGACGCCGTCATCGACGTAGCTTTCTCCCCATCATCTTATCCCCATCATCTCCTGTCTCGCGGCGTGACCTGCTCCCGTGGCCGGTGCTGCAGCGGCTGCGGCATCACTCATCAGTCGCCCATCGTTTCCTTCCAGAGGAGACCTGACGGCCGAGGCTGAGGCCTTCGTACGCTGACCACGACGCGAGAAAGAAGAAAAAGAAAGAATCCCGCCTCAGGGACGGAATTCAGGGATGGAACGTCGGGAAGGCGGGTCCGCGCAAGCCCACATGCTTACAGCGCAGTCGTCCGGGCGCGGACCCGTCGCCTCGGCGACTCGAGCCAGCGCGATGGGGTCTGCCGTCTGACACTATCGTGGCGTGCCACAGCCCTCCAGCGCACGCCCCGGCCGGCGTCGCCTTCCTCGACCAATGACCCTGCGGGGGATGGACCTTCTTTTCGGCGGGATACACATGTGTACCGGCCCTGACCCTGCCTGGCCCTGGACCTGGCTCGCTCACCGCCCCCCCTGGGGACACCGTGGCCACGGACGGTCCCCTCTCGTTGTTATCGCTTCCGCACCACGGAGCGGCGGCTTGATGCGTGCGGCAGCGCGGCAGCAACGAACACGCGTGTCACGCTCCATCACGACCGAACGCCTTGTCGGCCCGGGTTTGGCTGGCGTCGATGGGAGGACGCGGGGATGCTAGGGCGGCACGCCACGCGGAACGCATCGCGAGATGGTCGCGCGTGCCATGGCAACACCTCGCTCGAGTGACTCTCCACCACTCGTTGCCTGGGCGCTCTTTCACGACCCGTTGCCCCCGAGCGTCGGCCGATTCCCGTGCCTGGCGCCCGCCACATACGGTCACGGTGACCGAGCGATGCAATGTCCCGGACATTGCAACACCTGACCTGGTTCGGCTCGATTCCATCCGATTTCACCCAATCACGACCGTCTCGACTCGACTCGACTTGACCTGACTTAATCCTCGCTTGACGACGGTGACTGACGCTGACTCGCCCCATCGGGCGGGCGATTGACCACGACCCACCTTGGCACCTTTGTGCGAAAAGACGCCGCTCGCGCGTGTCCGTGGCGACGCCGTCTCGTCTCTGCGGCGTCGCGTGGGCGATCGTACGCGTCGCTCCCCATTCGGCACGTCGCCGTTTGACACCGCACTGATCCTGGGCAACACGCAGGGTCGCCGCGGCCTTCTCAGCGATTGGAAGTGAGGCGCGCGCGCGCGCCTCACGCCGTGGCATCACACCGCGGCTCGGCCACGTGGTTCGTCCCACCAGGGTCCCGTCCGCAGTCGAAGGTTACAGCATTGCTTCTGCCCTCGATCGCCGGGGGCCCTTTGGCCGTGGCGCCATTGCCGTGGAGCGGCCTTGCCCATTCGAACACCCCGAGTCGACGTGCCTTCAGCCGCTGTTCCGGCCGCCGGATCACGATTCCTGACGCTCATCGGAGCGGTCTACGCTCACGGCTTACCGCGAAAAGACGACGACGAGACGGTTCCCACGGTCTGGATCATCCGTGCTGGCGCCCATCGAGGCCTGGCTTTGCCCGAAATCCATTGAGAGACGGCCCGAACGACGGCGGTGGTAGCGGAGGGCCTGCCCTCAACCGTGACATCCGTCCGCAGCGTCAGAAGCGCTGAAGACGGCTGGCGGCCATCTCTCTCTCTCTCTCTCTCTCTTTTTTTTTCTGCCACGGACCTCGATGCGGCTTTGGCTGAACGCGCGTAACGGCAGGGCCCTTCCGACGACTCCGCGCGGCGCAGAGCTCGGCCGCCTTTCGCGCCACGCCGCGGGGGTCCGCCTTTTGTCTCTTGAGGCGGGCTCGCCCTGACGAGGCCTTCGCTGTCTGCCTTCCGCGGCCGCGCCAGCCACCCCTCCTTCCGCGCCCGTGTCCCTGAGTTCTGTTCCAAGCCCATCGTTCTTCTCCGCGCAGCCTGCTCAGGGCGGGGACCTTCAGCAAAGGCGAAGGGCTCAGGTCCGGTTCAGGGTCGGTCCGGCCTGGTCCGCTCAGGTTGCGGTCCTCGGCTCCGGCTTGGCGAGGCCCGGCTCGCTCCGGGCCCCGTTGCTGGTTGCGCCTCACGCTCCGGCCTGGGCTGGCGCTGAGCGGGACCCGCCTGGCCCTCGCCTGAGCAAGTCCCACCCGTGCTGCCCGTGCGCGGTCGCTGGCTTCGCCTCCTCACGGCGTTCTGACAGCGTTCTGACACCGTCGCACGAGCCGTGTACGAGCCGCGTTCGGACGCGCCCGCATCGCCCTCGGCGTCAAAGCGCTCCCATCGGATTTGTGCTGTCGGCCGGACGGAGCCAGCCGCCGCCGCCGCCGCCGCCGCCGCCGCCGTCGCCGGTGGGGGGTTGGGGGAGCGCCACGACAGCGGTCTTGGAGGCCGAGCTGTGCCGCACCCCCGTCGCCCCTGACGCGCATCGCTCGGCGGCCGCTCGACCGACGGCCTCCGCTCCCGCTCTCTCTCTTTCTCCCTCTCTCTCTTGAGCGCGCCCGCGGCTCTTCTCCCCGGCCTTTCTGCCGGCTCCCCTTCTCGCTGGGACTCTTGCGGCGTCCACCCGCCACCGATTGGGGGTTCCGGTGCGGGTTCGCCGCACGGCGTCCTCGTTCGCGCCACGCGCCGCTCCCACCTCACGCTTCCCACTCCGGTCGGCGGGCGGCTGCCGACGACAGCGATCACGATCGGCGATCCCGTCCACGTGCGCGATCCCGCGCGTGCGGTCGACGGCTTCCGCTCGGCGGAGGACCCACCCGCCCTGATCCAGCGCCCGAGGCCGACCGGTGCGGTGCGGGAGGGAGAGCGGCGGGGGTGGTGAGGCGCGGGTGGACGGGCACCGCAGGACCGCAGCTGCTGGCCTTCCCTCGCGAACGACCCGGGCGCAGCGCGACGCGCGACGCGCGACGTCTTCCCCCACTACCCATCTCCCTCCCGACGCGGGCCGGCGCTCGCTCTGCGCTGGAGCCCTGTCCCCCCGCCACCGATCGGCTGCTGCATTGCGGCGTCGCGACCCTCCGCAGGCCGGTGCCCGGCGCGATCAGGGCCGCGCCGCGTGTCCCCTCTCCCTTCCCCCACGGCCATGCCTGCGCGGCCTCCGGTCCCGTCGCGCATCACCCTCCAGGAGTCCTCGATCACGGCGGCGAGGGGCGGCCCGGCGCCGCGACCGCGCACGGGGTTCCTAGCGGTTCGGCCGTCGTCTCGGGTCGCGTCCCACGTGCGGATCGCGCCGTTCGAGTCGGGGGGACGCGTCTTGGCACCGGCGTCAGCGTCAGCGTCGGCGCAGGCGTCGGCGTCGGCGCAGGCGTCGGCGCAGGCGCAAGCGCAAGCGCAAGCGTAGGCGCAAGCGTAGGCGTAGGCGCAAGCGTAGGCGTAGGCGTAGGGGTGGAGTGGAGTGGAGTGGGGCCCAGACCGAGCGCCCGCCTCCCGCCGCGTCCTGTGGCCGGCTGCTGGCCGCGACGGGTCGACGCCGCTCCGCCGGGCGCACCCTTGCCGCCGGCGCATGGGCGCCGCTTCCGTGTGGCCGCGCCGTCCCGGGGGGGTTCGTCCCGGACGTTCGACGCTGGATCGCGCCGCCACAACGGGCCTTCGGCCTTGCGCTTCTGCACATTCACCCGCTCCCGCTTTCGCTCCCGCTTTCGCACCCACTTCGGGTGGCTGCACGCCATCACCGCTCTACCACGGCCGCCACCGCTCCCACTCGTGCTCCGACGCGTGCTTGGCGCGCTCGCCACGCTCATTGGTTTCGCCTCGACCTCGACCCCTCCTCCAGCCGCAGTCGTTTCCGACGGGTCCGGGGTCGGGGTTGGGCCAGCGGAGGTGGAGGCGGAGGCCGAGGCGGAGGCGGAGGCGGAAAGGGGGAGGAGGGCGTCGCTGAGCGGCGCGATCCAGGCGAGGGCCAGGCTGGACGCCGGCGACGGCGTGCTGCATGGGCGGGGGCGGCCGCGCGCCATGGAACCGTCGCATGAACGGACGTTCCCCGCTGGCGCCGCCCTCGACCCGTTCGATCCGCGTCAGCACGCGCTGCCGCCCAGGCCGCCGCATCGCGCGGCCCCACCGACGCCGCCGGTTCCCCATGAGCCGCGCCACCACCACGGCGCGAGCTACGACAGCCCGTTGGTGCCGCCTGGTGACGCGGCGCACGGTCCTCCTTCGTCGATGATTCCCGCCCAGCCGCGGCCAGTCTACGGAGGAAGCTTGAGGCGCGCTGAGATCCAGCGGTCGGCCGGCGGACCCCCGACCCCGGCGTGGTCGGACCGCTCGCATGGCTGGGGCTGGGACTGGGACCGCGCGACCGATGGGCGCCACGACGGCCTGCTCGCGGCGCCGCGGCCTGCCGGGTCCGACCCCGCGTGGTCGCGTCCGGCCCGAGACCCGCGGAGACCCGCACCCGAGGGCGCGTGGCCGCCGGCCGCGGGGTGGCACGGCACGGCGTGGGCAGGTCCGCCGCGGCGGGAGGCCGCGGCGTCGGACGCGGGCCCTGGCGGCCTCGTCAGGAACTCGCCCTGGCTCAAGCCCGACGCCCCGCCCGAGCCGTGGCCGTCCCAGTCGGCGCCCACAGTCCCTCGTCAGGGGGCGGCGGCGCGGCGAGCGCGGAGCGGGTCGTTAGCGTCGTTTCCCTACGGCCCTCTGGCGGGACCGTCGGCGGCACCGGGGCGGCGGCACCGGAGCGGCCCGGCGCCCGTGCCGCGGGGTCCGCACGACGATCTCCCGGCCAGCCGGTATGAGTATGGGCAGGGGCATCCCATGCTTTGTCGGACGCCCCAGCGACCCCCGTTTCGTGATGGCGGCCGTCAGGCCGTGGCGCTGTGCACAACGCGGGAGGACCCGACGACGGCGGGCCTTCATCATGGCGCTGCAAAGCCCCCGTCGGCTCCGTTGTCGACCACGGGCCAGCAAGACGGGCAGCACGTTCAGCACGAAGGGCCGCACTTCCAGCATGAATGGCAGCGCGTCCAACAGAGGCACCTTGACAGCACGAGACCCCTCGCAGAGGCTCACGGTCCCATGCAGCATGGTCCAGTGACGTGGGCCGAGGCTCGCGATGTGTCCTCCTCTTCGATGCCCCCTGCTCTGGCAGCGGGGGTTGGCACCTATGACGACCACGGGGTGCATTGGTCGTCGTTGTCGTCGTTGTCGCCGCACGATGGGTGCGGTGAAACGCAGATGGCTCCGTATCGCCACGACCAGCGATCACGTCCATCGGGCGCCGGGATCCATGACGATCCTCCGCGACAGCGACTTCCACCTTCCATGAATCCTGCCTACGTGTTCCACTCGGACGATTGTCGAGGAATGCCTCCTTCCCAGAGTCGTGATGCTCCCGCGTTGCATGGTCTTGGCGCCCATCGTTCTGAGGACGCCGCCCATATATATGATGGGATGGCGTATGACCTGGACGACTCGCCCCCCATCGCGGTTCATGATCATGCACCGCGGCATGATCTCGAGCTTAAGGAAGCCTGGGCCCAACGCCGGCATGAACGGTATCCGTATGATCAGGATGCGGCCACACCAGACGTCGCGCATATTCAGATGCAGGTGCATAGCCGGAGCGCGTCACCTGATTGGACGTGGCCGTCACGGACGGGGACGCAGTACGCCCACCCCATGATTCCCCTGATGGAGGGCACCCCTTTTTCCACATCAGGCGAGCATCACAGCGCAGGGGCGATCGACGTGAGGTTACCCTCGGGTCGCATGGTCCATCCGATGCATCCGTATGGCGACGAGCCCGAAGGCCCGTACCATGGCATGGCCCCGCGCTCTTCATGTCCCCGGGGCGGATCGGGTGTGTCCGTGCCGGCCTGCCCACAGTATAGCGACAGCACCCTTCATGCCACACACAGCGACACTTCCCGTCTCTCGGTGGCTGTCGAGGCCCCGACTGCCCCGCATGACACGGCCATCATGCCGCCTACGGCACGGCGGCCCGCATCGCGCGAAGGCTACCACGAGTACTCGCTGGCTGCCCATCGGCTGCCACCAGGCTTTGCGGACGACCCCCCTGGTCCGGCCCTGGATGCTTCTGCGAAGCATGACCATTCCGAACCCGCACATGCTTCCGCGCGGCAGGAGACGCGCGGTATACCTCCTCATGGCTCGGGGGGCCCTCCGCCCCCTTCCGCGACTGCTGGCCCTGCTGTCGCCCCCGAACCGCCTTCGCCTCTCGGTTTCAGCGTGCCCGACTGCGTGCGTGTCGAGCCGCTTGTCGCATGCCCAGGGTTCCGTGGTCGCGGCCCACCCTGGGAAGTCCCGGACCCGACGCCGGTCGCGTCCACAGCGATGCGTTCTGATGCGCGACGTTCCGAGACGCCGCTCCGCGGGGACGAAGCGCGGCTTGAGCCGGAGCGGCCCGCGCCGGCGACGCGACATGGCTCCCAGATTCCTAACGCTCCGGCGCCCCGATTTCCGTCCAGGTTCGAAGCCGCCGATGCCGACCGTCCGGGCGGTTCGGTCCGTTCGGACTCGACGCAGCTGGCATCGCAGGCATCGCCGCCGGCAGCGCCGCCGGCGGTGCCTACCGCGCGTGATCCGAGCGGCGCCGCGTGCTCGCGCCGCCTTCCGCGACGCATGCATGCGTGCCCATGGTGTCCGATGCAGTGTGCCCGGCGCCACGATCTCCGTCGCCATATGGCGACTCATACCCAGGCGCAGCGCTTCTTGTGCGTTCACTGCGGAAAGGGCTTTACACGACGCGATGTGCTTCATCGTCATTTACGTTTGCAGCGCTGTCCGAGTATGGGCGCCGCGGGCGCGGGGGTGGAAGCCGACGCGGAGGCCGACGGAGAGCCGGCCATGGAGGGCGCCATGCCGGATCTCTTGCTGTAGCATCTCTTGAAGAATTCTTTTGAATGGATATACGGGCTCGCGGGTGAGACGATCTCACGTGAACACCATGGCGCCCCCAAAAGGGTCTCCCAAGGTGGCCGTCCGCAGTCCGTTGAGCATCGGATACGCTTGTCGACCATGCCCTGCTCACGGACGCGGTACAGCGCTGCAGACCTGATGGGCGAGGTCACGCGGCGTCAGATGAAGCCCCCCGATGCGCGCCGAGGGGTTCGCCAGGCCGTGCCCGCCGGCGCAGACCGGTCGGCTAGCCGAGGCCGACCCGCCCGGCGCCATCGGAGCGCCAGACGGCGACGTAGAGGTCACGAATCACAAACTCGCCGTGGTTGCTGGGAGGCCCGGCACGCCACGGTGCGCGGCCTAGGGGTAGCCTGGCTGCCCGCATGGCGCCCAACGACGGTGGCCCTCGTTTTATCGAAGGGCGAGGCTCACGCCTGCTGTCCCCAAGAGAGGAACCGCCCCAACACCTATCACGATGCGACCTTCGAGGGTTGGGGTACAGGGGTTGGAGGTTTTGGTACGGCTTGCGTTCCAGGTGTTTGAGTCAGCAGCAGATCGATGGTGGCCTTGCAGGAGCAAAACCATCTGGAAAATGCCCTTCAAGGTGGGAATCATGTGGCAAGCAAGGAATGACGTCTGGCCGCTTACAAACTCGATACAAGCGATGCCATAATTTGCGGCATGACGGCATCGACTCTGGTACGAAGGAGCAAATCCTTTGTAGGTATGCAAGCCGGTGTGCACATACGCCGAGATGTCCCAGGATTTCATGATCCATACCCAATAGAATCCAGGTACACCTGGACGCGTGTCTGTTTTGCCGCATCGTCACACTTCCTACTCCGTCGATTGCATCACCACCCATTCGCTCTCGACGTCGTCTTTCACTACGTCCGTGAGAACGTCGTCCGAAAACTGAAAAAATAAATGATACAAACAACACACCAGCTTAGGACATAGAAATCGAAGATGAGATGAGAGCAACGCCGAGCGAACGCGTGAGAGAGCCTCTGATGCGGACACGTGAGGCGCTGAGACGCGCAGCGTGCGCAGGGCCCCTCGGAATTGATTGATTCCACACACACACCCTTGCGGCTTGTGGTTCGGGCTCTTTCGAGTTGAGGGCCTCGCGGACGTTGCCCTTGATCCCCCCTATCGGGACTTGGCGCGCCGGCCGCTGGTCTTGGTCTGCTATTTGACCTGATGGGCTTTGCGGGCCGCCTTGCCCTCACCGCTCTGGGCCTTGCCACGGGCTCCGAGGGTCTCGAGCTTGCCTGAACAATGACACCTCTGGTTGCTCTTCGCCCGACCAGAGAGCTCTATGGTTTTGAGATTGGAGGAATCATTCTATAATCATTCTATCTTCGATTCTGCTGAGTCGCTCTGCTTTGCGAGTGGTCGAGCCAGCATGAGCTTCAGGTGGCATCTTAGTGGACCCTTGGAAAAATTGCTTCACTGCGGTAATGCCGGTACGGTCCGCCGCTTTCTTGAACCAACTTTTTAGGGGTTTAGGGTGCGTTTGGGGTGCAGTAGAATACTGGGGGCCCCTCGTGGTCCGGAAACCAAGTACTTTCGAGGTTACGGGTTGTCCGTGAACAAAGACAACGTGGCAAGCGACCATGATCATGATGACGGCCAGCTTAAGCAGGCCGCCGTGTGGGTGAACTCGCATGGTGATGAGTTGGTGAAAAGCGCACGTGGGAGCAGGAGGGTGTGGGTGAGATCAAGAACGAGCGCGTCGCAGAAAACAAGCATAGGTGCGGGGCGGAGTTGCCGAGTCACTTGTGTTCCTTTCTGTTCATCACGCGTCCTTCTGAGCCAATCTGGGAGCACGGCGTCCTTTTGTATTTTTTGCGAGACGGCGCTTACCATCGTTCGCCGCCTCGCCGCGGCGTGGCGACGGGTCCACTACGCGGGGCGGATATCACCGGTTGGGCACCTGGCGAGGGAAGATCCATGCCACCCTGTACATTCCCAAAAAGCCCCTGCAGGGTTGTTCGGCTGACAGCTCTGGCCAAGTGCATCGCGTGGTGGTCACGCCATCGTCACAGAGGACGGCCCAGTACCGGCTGTCCTGCGTGCATCTTGCATCTCACCTGCTGCATATTGCATCTCGCATCATAATTTTTTGTCCCTTTCGCATGGAAGAGGTTCTGGGCGGATGCGATCGCGCTCCCTCACATGACGCCCGCTGGTCCGTGCTGGCCCATGTCCGCTGAACCGCGTACCGGGTCCCCGAAGCGTGCTCATAGCCCAGACCCGTGTCACGATGCTCGTGCGGCCACGGCAACGTCGGATCCTGGGCGCCCAGGAAAGCCGCGGACAGCACCGCGCCTGCGTCTCCACATCGTTGAAGGCCATGGCCCCGTTCAGGGGGTTCTCCCCTGTGCGTCAACAGCCCGCACCACCACCAACACCGACCGCCATCGCCGCCGTCCGCCTCCCCGATGAATTCTCCGCCAAGGCCAAGCCGAGGAGCTTCGCAAGCCGCCCCTGCCCCCCCGTACCCCCTGAACCACCCATCGCCAGTGGCGCATCCCCTTAGGAGGAAAGGAAAAACGGAGCGCCCGCAAGCTCTAGGGTCCTGTGCAGAGCCCCAACTCGTCCTGGATGAACGTGAAGTGCGGGGGCTGCTTCAACATCGACTCCACCGCGGTACTTTTGGGTTTAGAGACGCCGCGCGCCGGCGCGGCGTGCACACGGTTTTCGTGGCATGAGCAACGACCGGCGTTGACTAGGATGACATACCGCACCGCGGCAGCGTCATAGAAAGTTCATTCACGGCGGTTACATGCGATTCGGGGTATGCTGGTTGCGCTCAAAGAGATCCATCCAGCCGTCGGGGACCGGAAGTCGCGTTTGGAGAAAGCGGTCCATTAACATGCGGGCAGTGGTCCAGTCGCCGGCGTCGATGTGCGCCATGATGGTATGCTCCCAGGTGACGATAGTCGGCGTCGACTCCAGCTGGGACCAAATTTCGGCCATCGCCACCAAGTCTCCTGCTTGCCGGTGCAGCTGCAGCATGAGGTCGCAGAGCGAAGAAAAGAGCGGCGGAATCGGCACCACCACTTCCGGCAGGCCGTGGTCGCGGCGCCACGCGGGGTCGGACAGACGAGCGGCGCGCTCGTGGCCGAGGTCTTGGGCCGCCTGCTCCACGCGCTGCGCGACGTCGATGCCCTGTTGCCGCTCGGCGAGAAGCTGCTGCCAGAGCGCGGCGGCCTGCGCCTTGTTCCCCGCAAGCACGTAGGCCCGCAGCATCGCCGTATAGAGGCGCACACGCTGCAGCGAGGCAGTGTGTTGCCGCGGAGGGGTGTAGGGCGGCAACGGCTGCCGCATGAGCTGGTCAAACACAGGCCGCGCGGCCTTGTCCGCGCCCGCGTGGCTCAGCGCTTCGAGATAGGCCGCGTCGAACGCGTGCCGTAGAGCCGGCGTCGTGAAGTGCTTCCGCCCGCGTATATACAACGCCGTGACATTGTCGGGCAGGTAGTTCATGCCGTACGTGGTCAGCAGCGCCGTCTGCATCTCGAGACTCATTGGGAGCGTCGGGTGGACCTTGGCGCTGGCCTTGAACACGTCTTCGGCGCGCTGGAGATGGCCGCGCTGGCCATACGCGACCACCACATCGCTCCACGTTTGCGGCGTCGGCAGCGCGGCGCTCGTCTTCATCTCAAACAGCGCATGCCGCGCGCGCGTCAAGTCGTGATTCCTCAAGTAGCACGTAATGGCATGTGCATAGTCCTGGGCCGTGACGCGGTAGGCCGCCAGCGGGAGGTCCGCCAGCCGGCTCGGGCGCTCGGCGAAGTACGCGTACTGCCGCTTCTTGTGGTACAGGACGCGCGTCGCCGTCCGTGCCGCCATGAGCGGATTGTGGTGGACGGCCGCGAGCCGGAGCATCGTGGTGTGGTCGTGCGGGAACACGGTGGTGAACCGGTGGCTATTGGTGCTCCGGTGCAGCGTGCGGTACTGGAGCCAGGCCAACCGCGCGTCCTCCTGCGCCATCGCGAGACGCATGTCGGCCGGTGTCGGGTCCGGGATGTAGTTGAGCGGCGGCGCCGGCGTCGGTGTGGGCCGTGGCGCCGGGCTGGCGTCGTCCTCGACCACCGGGAGCGCCTGGAACCAATCAGCGGCCTCGGTCAGCGGCGGCAGCAGCGGGGGCGCCGGCGGCGCCGGGGTCCCGCCCGCGAGGCCCACGGGTGGCGGCAGCGGCCGTGATCGCGGGCCTCGCCAGGTCGACTTGAGGAGATCCGTCAGGGACACGCTGGCCAGGGCCGGGTGGTGGCGCGTAGCGGCCGCGCCCGTGGCGAGCGACGCCGCCGATGCGAGTGGAGCGCCGCGCGTGAGGGGCCGTGCGGCGGCCGCGCCGGTCGCCGACGCGGAGGCCGAGCTGGCGGCGCGGGCGACCGCTGCCGCTGCCGCCGCCGCGGTGGCGGATGCATGCATCGTGGGGTGGAGGCGGCCAGACCGCGTGTATCCTCGGCACGGCGGCGGGGCCGCGGGCCGCTTGGAAGCCGAAGGAGCGGAGTTGTGCAGAGACAATCACCGCAAGAGGACGTTATCGGGGGTGGTCCAACGGAGGGAATGCGTGGATGGGCGGGAGACGGCCGAGTGCCGAGTGCCGAGAGCCGTCTGCCGCCGTCGTCGCAGCCCTGACCGCCCTCGCCGCAGCAGTCGCCGCAGCAGTCGCAGCAGCCGTGGCAGCGATGCCGACGATCCGTGGGTCGGGGTGACGGCCTTGGAAAGAGCGGCGGCCGTTTCGGGGTTCCCGCGGTTCTTGCGGCCTCGTGGGAGCCCTCAAGCGAAGGGTTCAGGTCAACGCACCGGGCAGAGGGCGACACTACGCTGAAGAGCAGCCGACGACGGCGTGGCGCACGTGGCTCGGTCGGCCTTCCAGAGGCCCGCTGGTCCCGCACGGCACGCCCTGGCCGGCGTCCGTCGTCGTCGTCGCCGCCGCCGCCGCCGCCGCCGCCACGGGCCGCCGCCACGGGCCGCTGCCACGGTCGCTTCGCGGTCATGGCGGTGATGATGAGCGCGAGCGCTGAGCGTGGCTGCGGACGTGGCTGCGGACGTGGCTGCGGACGGCGCCGAAGCCGGCGCATCCAGGGCCGAACCCCGCGACGCCGCCGCCGCCGCCGCCGCCGCCGCCACCGACGGCGCCGCCGCCGACGGCGCGCCCGCTGGTCGCATGCGGCGGCGCCCTCGGCTGCGCCACCCGCGGCGGCCGCCGCCGCTGCGGCCGCCGGGCGATCCCGCGGCGCAGTGCGGCGTCCCACCCGCCCGGGGGGCCCGCCCCGCGCCGCGCAGATCCCGGCATGGCATGGCATGGCATGGCATGGCATGGCATGGCCGGTCGGATCGGACGCACGGGCCGCCGTCGTCCTCCGGGGGCCACGAAGGTTGACCGTCCCCGCGCCATCCGCGGCGTCCGTTTGGTATGAAGAGCGCGATCCGGTCGCGGGCTCCCGTGTTCCACGCCGTCGCCGTCGTCGTGCCCGCCGCCGCCGCCGCCGCTGCCGCCGTCGCCGCCGAGGTCTCCATCGCCTTCGTCGACGCCGCCGCTGAACACCGCCGCTGAACACCGCCGCTGAACGCCGTCGCCGTCATCGCGGAACGCCGCTGCCGCCGTCAACCGCCGCTCTTGCCACCGAACGCCGCCGCCGCCCCGACGGGCACGCGATCCCACTCGGCCGATTCGCGGCTCGCCGCGTGACCGTCCCGCTGCGCTGCGCTGCGATGGCGTCGCCCCTCAAGACCCGCGGGTCGTCGACGCAGCCGCTGTCCCGCGGCAGCCTCCTGCCAACGCCCTCGGGCGCCCACCGTTCGCTGCCGTCCCTGCTGGACGAGCCGAGCGCCGTCGCCGCCACGCCTCCGGGCGCGCCGCGCACCGCCAACCGTCCGGCGGCTCTGGCCACGCGCCGCGCCGCGGCCGACGCGTCCGCGTCCGCGGCCCCGCTCAACCGCAGCCCGGGCGTCTCGCCCGCCGCGCCGTCGCCGGCCGCCCGCGGCGACAGCCATGGCCATGCGGACGCCGGGCGCCGTCCTGCCGTGGTGACCGAGCGGCTGCGGCCATCGCGCGACGCGGCGGCGTCGTCGTCGTCGCCGCTGTTGGCATCGTCGTCGCCGCTGTCGCCCGCCGAGCAGACGTCCGCCAAAGCGGCCGCCAGGGAAGCCCGGTTCACCGGCGATTTGATGCCGCGCGCAATCCATCAGTAAGAAGCACCTCCTCTGCGTCCTCCACGTCCTGGCATCGTCCTGGCATCGTCCTGGCATCGCCGCGCCATCAGCGTCGTGGAAGGCGACGATAACCATCCTGACACATGTCGACATGCCGTGACCCACCACGTACAGTTTTTTTTATTGCAATGCTGGGAAAAACGGGGTCGGCGATGCATAGAGAAGATGGACCGGTCTTTAGCATTGCGATCTCGAGTGATGGACTCTATGCGGCCGTGGGCCTGGAATCCGGTGATATCCACGCGATGCTGATCAAAACGGGCGAGCGGGTCGCATCGCTTTCGCCGCCCAACGGCGTTTCCACGATTTGCACGTCATTGGCCTTCCGCCCGCTCTCGCGGTTCCATGCGACCAAGAACGTGCTGCTTGCTGGATGTAACGTATGCCCTCCCGCTGACACGGTACCATGTCGTTAAAACGACCTGCGACGGCGCAGATGCCGATCCTGCTTGTATTGCATGCACCAAGACATGCATGCATGTCCGCGCCGACAGCCCCTCGGGACCGCTTCGATACCGTTCCTTTTCGATCACGCGGCGGGTCCGATTCGTACGTATCCGATTCATACTCACCTGCTTGCCTATGTTCTCTCCCACCCGCTCGGATCCTCGCCACGACGGCCACGGAGGGTGCCACGGAGGATGATGTAGATGCGGATGGTCGCGTCATTCAGTGGCATATCACCACGGGCAATCGAATCACGCTGGCGTCTGAGGCCGACAACGCTATCAATGCCGTTGCCTACAGCGCTCAGGCTGAGTGTTTTGCCACCGTCGGCAAAGACGCGGCGGTCCGCGTGTATGCGGCCAAAGACGGCAAGCTGCTGCACACGCTGCGCGGCGGCGCCACCAGCGAGCAGGTGGGCCACACGAACCGCGTCTTTGCCGTCCGCTTCCATCCGACCGACCCGAAACGCCTGGCCACCGCCGGGTGGGACATGACCGTCCAGTTCTGGGACCTTGCCGTCGCCACCCACGCCGTCCACAGCTACTACGGTCCCTACGTGACCGGCCAGAGCCTGGCCTTCAG
Organism: Caulochytrium protostelioides; assembly: GCA_003615045.1. Taxonomy (NCBI): domain Eukaryota; kingdom Fungi; phylum Chytridiomycota; class Caulochytriomycetes; order Caulochytriales; family Caulochytriaceae; genus Caulochytrium; species Caulochytrium protostelioides. The sequence goes on along the minus strand of ML014232.1, from coordinate 42,162 downwards.
TCCCGACGGCCAGTGGCTGCTGACGGGCAGCGCTACCCGCTCGGACAGCTTGCGGCTTTGGCCCGTCGCCTCGCCGGCAACGCCGTCGGCGGGGTCGGCATCGGTGCTGAACGATGCCGTCGCCGCCACGCGCTACCACCCGGCGACCGCCGACCCCAACAGCGTGGCCCGCAACCCCTTCACTCTCCCGGGCGCGACCGCACGCGGCGGCCCGCTCACCGCCATGGCCCCGGCGCACACCGCCTCGCTGCCCGCCCTGAACGCGGCCCCCGCGTCGCCGACCGCCGGAGGCCGCGGCGAGACGCCGGCACGCTGCGTCCACGCGACCCATTGGTGGACGCCGGCAGCGAAGCCGCGAGCAGCCGCCACCGCCATCGGCGCGGGCTCGACCGACACCTTGGCCACGGCGTCGGCGGCGACATCGGCCGCGTCGCTCGTGGCGGACGCCGAGACGGCTGACCCGACGCTGCCGTCGGTGTTCATGGTGGCCGGCGAGACCGTCGGCAAGGCCGTGTCGGACCTGACGGTGTATGCGTGGCCGAGCGCCGTCACGGCGACCAACGTGCCGGAATCAGCCGTCGCGACGCCGCTCGGCAGCGCGGAGGGCATCCGCGGCGCCATCCATGGCATCGACGCCGTCGCCAACCACGTCGTGTTTGGCACCAGCGCCGGCCAGGTCTTTGTCGCGACGATCAAGCCTTAAGCGACGTCGGCCGTCTCTCTCCCTCTCTCTCTCTCTCTCTCTCTCTCTCTCTCTCTCTCTCTCTCTCTCTTTTTTTTTTTCTTCGTCGCCCTTCTGCTTTCTGTAGCGTGTGGAATTCCATTCAAAACGTCACGCCGACAACACGAAACGTCGGCGCGAAAGGCCCTTAGCTGGGCCGTCTTCGCAGCACAGCATCGTCGCGGCGATGCGCGAGCCGCGCGTGCCGGCGGAGCAGCTCGCTGCACGTGGTCGGCATGTGATCGCTGCCCATCATGCGGCCGACCCAGATTTCGTCGAACTCTTCTTTGCGCGCCCACCGCGGCGTATACCGTGCGAACCAGGGCACCGCGGGCGCCGTGGCGCGTCCGAACCGTGTCCTTCGGCGCGGACGGCCACCAGCGCCGGCGGGGGTCGGCAGGGGTGCCTCGAGCGATGGCGGTCCCACCATTGCAGCGGTCGCGGGTGCGGGTGCGGATGCCTCTGGATCACCCAGGATCGCGTCGTTGGGCTCGAAATAAAGAATCCGGCCGGGAAGGTATGTGGGCGGAAACGTGTCGGAGAAGGCGGGCCGTGAGGCCGCCGCCGGGCCTGCGGCGTGCGTGCTGGCCCGGCGAGCGCCCGGTCGCGAGCGGCGGGAACCGGCACTCCGGCGGGTCGCCAGCAGGGGAGTCTGCGGTTCACAGAGCGAGGGCCGCGGGTCGCCCTCGTCAGGGGCCTCAGGCGAAGCTGAATTTTGTTCTTCAGAAGGAATCGCGGGGCGATCGCGTGCGCCGCCGCCGCCGCCGTCGCCGCCGCTCCCGTCGCTTTCATCTTCGCCGTCGCCGTCGTCGCCGTCGCCGTCGCCGTCGTCGTCGTCGTCATCGTCGTCGTCGTCGCCGTCCCGGCGGTCACGAAGATAGCGCCGCGAGGCGGATGGGAGCAGCCAGGCGACGACGCCGCGCCCCAAGACGGCCCACTTGGGCTGGTCGCAGCGCGCGAGTTCGCGGGCGATGTCGCGCTTCATGCGCTCGACCGCGTGGCGGTTGATTCGTGGGATGACGTCCTGCCCGATCACGATGCAGGTCACGAAAGCTTGCATGGCGTCGGCAGCGTCGGCGGTGGCGATGCAGCCGGGCGGGGAGAAGGCGTAGCAGAAGGCCGGAAGCCCGCGGCGGCGCAGGAGCACCGCGACGAGGGCGGCGACGCCGGCACCGAGCGAGTGGCCGCAAGTGACGACACGCGGCACGACCGAGAGCAGCCGCGCGACGTGGGGCGCCTCATCGATCTGCCGCAGCAGCAGCTGGGCGGCGCGCATCATGCCGCTGTGGGTGAACGCGTTCGGCGTCTCCGGCATCGGCAGCGCCGTATACTCGCACGCGAGGTCGACGAGGACATCGCGCACCGACAGCGTGCCGCGGACGGCAATCACGAGCGTCGGGCGCCCCGTGCCGTTGGCATCGGCGTCCAGGATCACGGCGAAGGGGCACTCGAACAGTCCATTCTTGGTGCTGATCAGCAGCAGTCGGCTCCCGCCCGCCGGGAGCCCGTTCTCCAGGGCGTTCTCCATGGCGTTCCCCACCGCACTCGGCACGTGGACGGGCAGCGCGCGCGACCCGAAGAGCGACAAGCAGCAGAAGGGGCTCGCCTCGGCAGTATGTCGTCGGATCGCGTTCATGAAGCGATGCATCTCGGGATCTGTTTGCTCCAGGACCCGCGCCTCGTCGTCCTCGTCGTCCGCGCAGCACAGAGAGCGCCCGGCGCGCCGCACCGTCTGCAGGCCCCCGCTGTACAGGTGCAGCGGGAGCCCATAGATCGCCTCGGCAAAGAGATAGAAGTGCCGCGCTTCCGAGAGTACGGCGTCTATGGCTGGATGGGCCCCGTCGCGGTCGGAGGTGCCGGCCGTCGGAGGCATCGACGGCAGGGGCCGCGACGACGCCTTGGCACCAGGCACCGCCTCCGGGTCCGTGCCGTCGCGGCCGCGGCTGCGGCCACGGCTGGTCGTGCTGCGGGACGTGGGGCTGATGAGGCGCGACCGCGCGCGACGGCGGCGTACTTGCCTTCGGCGCAGCATGATCATGCCGACGAGGACGTCGCTGGGAACCGTTTCCATGTCGTGGAAGAGCTCGGCAAACAGCCGGGCGAGTGCGCGCAGGGGATCGCCGCCGAGGTGGTCGCCCACGGCGGCGGCGGTCGCTGCGGCCCCAGGCGTGCTGTCCGTCGCGTGCGCCGATTCGGCAGCGGCGCGGTCGACGCGCCCGCCGCTGTCGTCGTCGTCGTCGTCGTCATGACCGCCGCAGAGCGCGCTGAAGCGGCGGTACCAGAGGTGCTCGAGCCGCTCCAGGCTAGCGGCGGCGGGATCGTTCAGCGGCGCGGAGCGCAGGTAGAAGAGGCCGGCGAAGACGAGTGCGACGGCACCGAGCGCGATGCAGCCGTGGACATAGAGCAGCAGCACGAGGCGGAGGCGCGTGTGGGCCGGGGCGCAGTCGAGCGGCTGCGGCCCGTGCAGCGCGGCGAGGGCCGCGGGCAGGGTCACGAGCCAGCCGAGGTGGAGCAGCGCCGCGGCGTACAGCCATCGGACGAGGGGCGCGCGCGGCGCCGGGTCGCTGACGGTGCCGCGGAGCGCGACGACGGCCATGCCGACGTCGGTGATGCCGAGCAGCGCCATATGGATCGGGATGGCCGTGCACACGGCGGCGACCGGCGCGGCGTTCACACACGCCGCTTCGGCGACGACGCGCTGGCCAAGCGCCCACGCCATGAGGCCTTGCGCCGCGTGGATGCCGAGGCCGACGACGCCGGGCAGGAAGAAGTCGTCGCTGGCGATGTCCCAGCGGCGCCCGAAGGCGATGAGGGCGCCCATCGTGGCCGGCAGGCCCTAGCAGGCGGCGGCCAGCGACCGCGCGTCAACGTCAAGCCGTCACGCTGCGCTGCGGCTGCGGCTGTTCATCCGGAGGGGGAGCGCCGATGCACCTGGTGCTGCTGCTGGTGCTGCTGCTGCTGCTGCTGGTGCTGCTGCTGGTGCTGCTGCGGCTAGATCACGGTGCCACCGGCGCGGGGACGATGGAGGACCGTCAGGCCTGGCCGGATGTTGGACCACGGAAAACTGGCGATCGCCGCGGAGGACGGCTGATCGCGTTGCATGGCGGCAGGCCCCTCGAGGTGAAGCCATGGGATCCATGCCGCCCGCGTGAGACGCGCCGAGTTCCTCGTGGTGGCCACGTGGGTGGGCGTCGTGGTCCTCGTGGCACGCGCGATTCGGATGGCCGCCCTTGACGGGGTGACCACCACCACGACGTGTGGCGCAGCACGATCGCGTCGCGTGTCCGCCAGCGGGAGGGGGCGCACCCGGCGTGGCTTAGGCCCGCCGGGGCCGCGGCCACGGCCGTCAGCCGCCGATGCATCGGCGACGCTCGCAGCGGCCGCGACTCGCTGCAGCGAGCGAACTCCGTGAAAAGCGGTCTCTATTAACAGACTAAGCGTCGGGTTGGAGATTGGTCAACTCGACGAGCAGCTGCCAGTCGGACGGGTTGTCGAGAATGACCGACTGCTTCAGGGCATTGATCGCGTCCTCGCGTCCTGTAGACCCAACCCCGCCGCGGCGAGGAGAAGGCCACGAGAAGGGACATGCCGAACATCCCGGAGACATCAGACGGATGGTGAGTGCTTGCCACGGCAACCTGCGTGATCGACCTCGCGCCCAGCATCCCGTCGTGCGGACACCGGAGAGAAGACTTACGGTTCACGGCGATGTACGCGCGCGCCATCACCTGGAAAGCATTATACTGGCATCCGATCCCACGAGACCAGAACATGAAACAGCATCGACCATCAAGATGAAATCCGTGAGTTCCAGGATTCCATTCCTTGTCCTGCGGATGTCTCACGCTGCATGACGTATGCTGTGTGGCCCCCGTTGCATGACGTCGGGTGCATGACGCACGCTGTATAGCGCACGCCGTGCGATGTCTGGTGCATGGCACACGGGGCACAGCGCATGGCACATCGGACGGCCTCGGATCCTCTCAAGCCTTACGTTGAGGGGGTCCATCTTGACAGCGCGCTCAAAGCAATCAATGGCACGGGTATACTCGTGCTTGTTGAAGAAGCCGACGCCGCAGCGGAACCAGCCGATCGAGTTTTTGGGCAGCGCGCCGACACGCGTGAGGAGCCAGTCCTCGGCGGTGCCGTCGGCAGCGGCGCCGGGCTCGGCCGCATGAACCGGCAGCATCGACGGGCTGCCGTCCGCCATGGACGTCGGGGTTCGGGCGGCCATCGCCGAATCGTAACGAGAACGGGGTAACAACGGCGTCGGCGTTGGACGGAGCAAGTGCAGCGGAGGAAAGCAACGGCGGCAGTTGGCGACGGCGGCGGAAATCGAATCAATCAGGAGGCCCGATCGGGATGAACGCCGAATCCAGCGGAGCAGCGGATCGATGGACGGCGTGCTTGGCCTCACCCATCGCTCGATCTGAGGATCCCTCCCGTGCGTGCAGGCCCGCGGTGCTACGCGAACGGCCTTGTTTTTTTGCTTGTGGTGGTATGCCGGATCGCGTGATCCATGCCGTCGCGTCCGACAGCGGTCGCCGCAGCGGCTTCCCTCCAGCGATGGGGATCGGCCTCCAGCATCTGCCATCGCCGGGCCGGGCGTGCTGAACGATTCCGGCCGCTGTCGAGGGGCGACAGCGGGCACGGGGGGTCCCCGCGTCGACTGCGCCACGCCACGCGCCGCGGCGGCGACCGCCGATCCCCGTCGTCCTTTCGCGTTTCCCGTGGCCCGTGAGGCCGTCCACGATTGGGCCACGTGGCAGGGTCGACGGATCGGCGGGAGCGGTCGACGGATCGGCAAGAGCAGTCGACGGATCGGCGGGAGCGGTCTCGGCCCGGCCGGCGTGCGCGGGATGGATGCGATGCCTCGTCACGCCTGGGTGACGATGTGCCGTCAGGGCCGCCACCTCCGCGGTGAACCCCATGGCCGTCGCCACCGCCCGCCGGTATGGCGGCGGTCATCACGACACGCTGAATGCGTGCGCGTGCCGGACGGCGCGCCGCCTCCATTCTCCATCCTCCCCTTGGTCCTCGCCGCATCAACGCCACGGGCCGTGAGGGGAGAGCGAGGGCCGTGCCGCCAGCAACAAAGGCACCCAGGGCCCTGGGCGTTGGCGGCGGCTGGCCGGCCGGTCGGCCGGTGGGGGTGAGCCGTGCCGAGCACGCTATTCAGCAGCGGCGATGCAGGCAGTCGCTGCCTTCCTGCCGACCCCACCCTCCCGCGGCGCCCGACGCCATGCGTTGCCTCATCACCGTGGTGGACGTCGACGATGCGAGGGACGCCGTCGATGCCGCGGTCGCTTCCAAGAGCCGACGGCATACGGCAGCGACCACGGTGGCGGCGGCGGCGGCGGCGGCGGCGGCGGCGGCGGCGGCAGGGGCCCATGCCCAAGGGCGAACGCTGCCGAGCGGACGGACCGCCACGGACGGCAACGTGTGAGAAAACGTAATGGGGAAATAGGAGGGCGACCGGCGGATGGCGCCAGCAGCGTCAGTGGTGGCCTGGATGCGCATGCGAATGCCCGCTCCCGGCCCTCTCTCTTCGGCATGGGCCGGAGGTACGGCTTCCACAGACGCAGGATGCGGCCGAGCCACCTGTGGGACGGCGCTTCTCCGTCACAGGTCCCGGCGTTGCGGGAAGCGCCTGCCCACTGGGCCGCGGATGCGGCACCTCGAGGCCAAGAGGCCATCTGGTGATGGCGGTGGTTATGACGATAGCGAAAGCGGAGAGCGTCCTGCATCGACGACCCATATCGAGGTATGGATCGCAGACATCGCGACATAAGTATCGACGCACCAAGGGACCGCCCGCACGCGCATCGGCACGACGGCAGCGGATAGCGTTGATCCCTCCGACGGCTGCCCCACGACTCAGCGCGCAGCATCGCCTGTATTCCAGATTCACGCTTGCCCGCGACGGATCGCGGAGCGCCCGGGAGCCGCGCTGTTTGCAGGTGTCGCGTGACCACGATCCGGGCGCGCCGACCATCGGCCTCGCCATGACGACGGCGGCCAAGCCAATTCCCCACGACGACGCCGCGGGCGCCGTGCTCCGCAGCGCCGCCGCCATGGAGTCCGTGCTCGCGGCCAGCAGCCGCGTCGAGGCCAGCCTCAGCCGCATCCCGCTGCCGCTGGCCCAGGCCCAGACGCATCTGCAGAATGGACCGCTGCGCGACGCTCTCTTCCAGTTCCTCGACATCGGCATCGGCGCTCACGAGCCGGTGGCAGCGGCGGCGGCGACGGCGGCGGCGTTGTCCGACGATGGCGCCGTGATGATCGAGGCCGCGCTCGCCATGCCGCCGGCGCCGCTGCCGTTGCCGTTTGTCGCCGGCGAGGGATGGAGTCCCGCGGTCCAAGCACCGATCCAGATCGTCATGGAACTCTACCGCGAGACCCACCATCGTCTCGCCCAGGCCCTCGGCCAGCAGTGGCAGCGCCGGCGCCAACTGTTTCTGCAGCAGCACCAGATGCTGCCCCACCCGTCCCATGCCGCCGCGGACGCCGCGGACGCTGCGGGCACGGACGCCGTGACTCGCGGCCTGCTGGCCCTCGACCAGGGCTTCCAGCAGCACCTCCATCAACAGCTCGCGCGGCTCCAGTTCCAGGCGCTGCAGCGCGCGTACGACATCATGCAGACGGCGTTGGCGTCGGCCGATGTCGCGCGTGGCCGGATCGGCGCTGCGCGCGCGTCGCATGCGTACCCCCCCTACGCCGGTTTCCCGGGTCTGGCCCCGCCCGGCGCTGGCGCTGGCGCCCATCCTGACGGTGACACAGCCGGCCCAACGCCCGACATGAGTGACCTCAGTCACAGCCGCGGCCACGGCCACGGCCTGGCCGGCCCGATGATGCCGCTGGGCCACGCCGAGCCACGCCTCGATGGCCTCAGCGGCCTTGACGGCTTTGACGGCCGCAGCCCCAAGGACATCTTTCCCAAGGACGCCCTGGACCCCTGGGCCGCGGCGATGGCGCGCGAGGCGACCCATGTTCTCAAGACCGTTCCCGACGTCGATCTGAATAGCGTGCCCCCAGCTCACCACCCTCACCCTCACCACGACCACCACCACGCGGCGGCGGCGGCAGCAGCAACAGCAGCGGCCATGCTCGTAAAGCATGACGATGGTGCGGTGCCGGCAGAGTTACCATGGAGTGACTGCACGATCGGCGCTGGAGCGGTGACGGCGGCGGTGGCAGGCAGCACGCCGTCTGGCGTGTCGCCCGCCGATGCTGACGCCGTCCTGGCCGTCGCGACCGCCTCCGCCATTGCTGTGGCACCGGCGACCGCGGCGGCCAATCGTCCCGTCACGGTGGCGGCGACGTCCGCGGCCGCCGCGGGCGTTGAATCGCCGAGCGGCGCCCATGGCGGCGCGGGCACGCCCGGCTTCACCGGGCTGGCGGCGTCAAGCGCAGACCAGTCGATGAGCGACCTGGATGCGATGCTGGGCCGAGGGGAAACCGAGGAGTCCAGGACGCGGTCGGCGTCATCGCGTAGTGCGGACGCCGTCGCGTCGCACGCTGCTTCCTCCAGAGGGACCCCGGGCCCGCTCGACCAAGCGCCCGCCACCAACTATCTCTCGCTCCTGCATGGCCACGCGGCGTCCCAGATCCTGCACGGCGCCGACGACCTCGACGGCCCACCGGTCGCCGACGCCGCCCTTGCCGCGATGCTGCCCTCGGTCGCGGTGTTTGGCGCGATGGGCGGCCTGCCGGACGGCGCGCACGGCGGCCCGCCGCCCTCCGTCACTGCCGCCGCTGCCGCCGCCGTCGCCGCGGCAGCGGCCGCGGCGACGATCCATGGCGGCGCCATCCCACCACATGGCCTCGGATCGAGGGGCGGCGGGAGTGGCCACAAGAGGGTCGACGCGTGGGCGCCCGCGGCAGCGACGGCGTCGACGCCATCGGCGGTGTCGGAGATCGGGATGCCGCGGCAGACGCGGGCGCACTCGGACGCGCTGCTGCAGCTGGCGGGTGGGACGGCGCGGTACGCCGGGCTTGATGACGGGGCGCATGGTGCGCACGGGCCCATGGCGTTGGCGCTGGCCGCCGGCCGTGCCGATGCGGCGGCCTCGACACAGATCCTGGCGCAGCCCCGGATCCACACGTGGTTTAAGGAAGCCGGCAAGGCGAGCCATCTGCCGCCGTCCAAGGCGCTTTGAGCTTCGTTGCGCGCTAACCTTCGTAGGCGGCCCTGGCCTCGCGCATCGTATATACGGAGCCGACGGTCCTTTGAGCCCGAGCGCTCCGCTCCCACCCTCTCTCTCTCCCTCGTTTCCAGTGCCATTTCATTCATTCTTAATGGACAATGTCTGATCAATGCTTCTCTTCTATTTCTACATATGCTCAGGGCCGCTCAGGCGGAAGGCACCTCTTGATCCGTTGGTTCGACGGCCTCCGAGTCGGCAGCAGGGAGCGTGCCGTGCTGGACAGTCGCGAGACTCATTGGCTGCCAGGGATACAGGTCGTTGTTGCGCATGCGATGCGTGCTCTGGTAAGCGAGCTTGTGCTTGCCTTTCGTGACGACCTCGCGCACGACGACGCCGCGGGGGTCGCAGTAGGTGAGGTGGGCGTGCTTGTTGCGGCGCTGCGGGTCCGCAAGCAGCCGCGGCCAGTGGAACGTGGCGCCGACAGCGTCAGTATACTCGGCGCGCTGCAGCGGCCAGCGCGGCCGCAGCGCCGGGTCGGCGGTCCGCGGGTCTTCGGTGGGCGGCGGCGCTGCGGGCCGCGGACCCCGCTTCAGCAGCAGGTAGCTCGACGGGACGTCGACGTAGCCCGCGCGGTTTTGCATCTTGACGCGCAGCGACGCCGGCAACGCGAGCCGGAAGGTGAAGAAGCACGGCGCACGGACGCCGCCCATCAGGAGCGGACACGGTTTGTCGTGCGGACACGGCGCAAAGACGTGGGATGCCGCGGGTGTGGGTGCGGGTGCCGGGGTCGGCGTCGGCGCCGGGGCCAGGGTTGGCGTTAGGGCGGCAGGGTCGGCGGACGCAGGCGCAGGCGCCGGCGCGGACGCGGACGGCGCGGCAAGCACGGCGTCGCGGACAGCCATCACCATCTGGAAAACGGCGGGCGTCGGCCGCTCCATGATGGCGAGGTAACCGCTAGTCGCGGCCCACAACATCTTGCCGAGATGCACGGCCTGCTGGGTGCTGAGGTGGTCGCCGAGGTGGAAAGGGCTGATGACAAGATCATACTTGGCGGGCGGCTCAGCGGGAGTGGGCGCCGCGGCGGAGGAAGCCGCTTGCTCGCGGGGCGCCGATGGCGCTGGCGCAGGGCGCCGGTGCGCGGGTTGCGGCTTCGGCAATGTCGGGTCCGCTTCGAGCCACGCGGCGGGCAGACAGTCGCGGTGCAGATATTTGTAAAGCGTCACGTCGCCGAGCTGCGTGTCGACAAAGTGCTCCATCTGCGACGAGAGCGTCTCGCGGTCCTCGATCGCGACGAAGTCGATGGGCGTGTCCGGCCACAGGTCCTGGACAGCGGCGATCGCGGCGCCCGCGCCGGCCTGGTAGACGAGCACGCGCCGCGGCACAAAGGCGGGGTCGCGGATGCGGATCATGCGCAGCCACTTGCCGACGGCGGCGGTTTCCATCGCCATGACCTCGCTGAAGTATTCTTTGGTGCGCGCGGCCGTCATGCCAGGCATCTGCCACAGCGTCGGCAGACGGCGGCCCGTGGACACGCCCTTATTGAAGAGCCGCTCGTCGCTGTCGTGACCGTAAGGTCGGTCCTGGTACACCGACCAGAGGAACGTGCTGCTTTTCTGGCGGCGCTTAGGCTTGATGGCATACTGCTGCCATGCGCGCTCGAGGCCGCGAACGACGCGTGCCGGCAGCGCTTCGTGGCCGGGGCGGCCGTTGAAGATTTCGAGCCGCCGGGGGAACATAGACGGCGTGTGCTCACGGAACTCGCTCGGCAACCCGCCGCCTTCGGGAACCAGGTAGAGCTGTCCGTCCTCGCCCTGGACGAGGTGGTGTCCGTCGCCGTCGTCGCTGCCTTCTTCTTCATACGTCGCGTCTTCGTCATACGTCGGCGCGGTATTGGCATCGGTATTGACATGGACCTTGATTGCGTCAGCGGCATCGGCAGCGTCAGCAGCACCAGCAGCATCGGCAGCGTTGGCATGGAGGGCCGCTGCGGCATCGATACCGGTGAGCGGGCGCAACGAGCGAGCAGCGGCAGACCACGACGACGACAGCGACCGTGCGGGCGCGGGCCGCATGACACGTGGACGCAGCTGTCCAGGCGCTGAAGTAGGCGCCGGCCAGCGGGGATAGATCGGAGGAACCGGATGGGCGCGGCCGACACGGTACGCCGTGCGGGCCGATTGGCAGGCGGCACGCGCCGCGGGCGAGGCCATCGCGGCAGCCCGTCACGGGCCGAGGCGGCGCTGGTCCAGGGCTCGACGACCACCCCCCAACAAGCGATCCTGCTCTGTTCGTTCGGGTGCGAGTAGAGTCGGGTGGCTTAGGCGATTTCCTAATAAGCTTGGTCGACTCGAGCGATGCCGGATGAAGGATGCGATATGGAGCGACGCCGGATGAAGGAATGTCGGGATCGGCAGTCGGCGAGGATGGAGGAAGAGCGTCCGCGGGTCTCGCAGGGTTCTAGGCGCGCGAGGGGAGGCAGCGGCCGACAAGGACCCACGTGCAGGCCGTGCCTTTCCAATCAAGACGATCAATCGTATGCGATGGTCGCATGCAGCGGAGCGAGCGGTCCTGATAATGATGCCGTGGATCTACAGGGTCCGCGGGTCGGCCTTTCACGGGAGCGGCTAGCGCCTTCCGTTATCTCCGCTCGGGATGTCGCGACGGCGGGGAACACCCGTGGGCGGTCTGCGGCGGCCCGTGGCGCCGGTGGCGTCGGGCGGGGCCCCGGCGGGGACCGCCAGGCCGTGCGCCACCTTCCTAGGCATTTCAAGCGTTCTAGGCCCCACGCTCGCAAAAGAGAAGTGGTGGTCTCGCGCGAGCCCGATGCGGGCTCAACGTCTCGCTGACGCAGCTCATCCTGACGCGACTCGATGCACGGAGCACCTGATGATACCAGATGATCCAACGCGCGACGGTACTGTCGCGTCGCTCGCAGACTGTCTTGCGACGGACGCAGGATGCGCACGCCGCCGCTGCCGCCGCCGCCGCCGCCGCCTCTGCTCTCTATCGCCCCCGCGGCTCTTGATCGCCGCCGCGGACGCCTATCCATCCCGCCTATCCGTCCAGTCCCGGCCTGGTCCAGTCGCGGCCTGGCCCAGTCCCGTCCTGCGTGAGCACATGAAGTCACGTCCGCCATGTCGGTCACGTATCTCTTCGGCAATGTCGACGAGCGCGGCCGCGCCGAGCTCGACGAGCTGGGCGCCGATGTGCGCGATTCGATTGTCCAGGGATCCGATTACCTGTCGTCCGTACTCGGGTCTTCAATCGTGACCGACAAGCGACTCAGCAAGGGCCTCACTGCCGCCGAGCTCGAGGCGGCGACCGTCAAGCCGCAGGCCGATGCCGAGGACTTCAGCAACATTGACGAGCTCGCCGTGGACTCGGGGCGCCGCGTCAAGCCACCTGGAGACGCCGGCAGCGACAGCGAGGGCCCGAGCGAGCACGATGATGCGGACGCGGCACCGACGATCACACTGCAGGCCGCGCAGAAGCGGTATGGCCCCGACGATCTCGAGCGCCTCTTTCCCGGTTTCACGAGCAACAAACTCCGCTTCACCGAGGTCTTCTTGCCCAAGACGAAGCGGCGCCAGCTCACGCTGAACCATGCGATCTCCGTCTCGCAGCACCGCGCGTGGGTCGGCGCGGGGCAGTATGAGCTCGCGCCCTCCGACACGGTCGCCTTTCATACCCAACCCGCGCCGCCCTCTTTCCCGCTTCCCGGCGCCGCGCCCCTTGAGGACGAGGGCCCCACAGGCCCTGGCCTCCCCAACGCCGCCTCGCCGACCAAACCCACCGTCACCCACGGCCGCGAAGCCCATGCCCACGCCGTGGAAGCGCTGATCGCCGACACGACCGACCCTGCGCATGCCTCCATGAACGCCGTGCTCCTCGACGACTGGGAGGCCCGCATCGCGTGGGAGGACGAGGTGCCGCCCGTCACGCTCCACGTCGCCGATCCGCACGTCGACCGCGCAATCGCAATCCCAGACGACAGCGACAACGGCGGCGACACCACGGCCGGCGGTTTTCATCCAGCGGTGGCGGCGGCGACGCCATCAGGAACGGACCCTGTGGCCGCGGCCGCGTCGATAAAGCCGGCGGCGGCAGCGACGACGATGACAACGACGGCGCCGGTCGCCGCCGACAGCGCGCTCGTGTCCGACGCGACGCTTGCGATGCTCAACAGCGTCAATTTGCACGTCGAGTCCGACGACTGGATGGACCAGATTATCTGGGACGACGCGGTCCCCGTCACCCACGCCCCGACATGGCTGGCCCTGCCCCAGGGCGTCTCGGTTCTGGCTCCCGCGGCGCCGTCCTCGCCATCGGCGCTTCCTTCGTTGTCGTACTCGGTGCTGCCGTCGGCAATGGATGTGAAGCGGCTGACGGACAAGCTGAATATCTCGAAGGACCGGTTCTACGAGGTGAAGGAGCGCAAGACGGCGCGTGTGCGACAAGCGCATGCGGCCATCACGCTGCACCACCCGGAGCCGACGGCCCGGCTCTACGCGCCGTGGTTCCGCACGAGCATGTCGGTCGAGGAGCTGCGCGCGTTCCATCGCCCGCCGATCGCGCTGCCGCTGGACGCCCCGATCGTCTTCCAGCGCGTTCGCAGCAGCGGCAAGAAAAAGAAGAAGCAGCAGGAGAAGCTGAAGCAGCTCCAGAAGCACGGCGCCGGCGCCGGCGCGGCCTTGCTCGCAGCGAAGGTGCCCGGCCTGGCGGTCGCGTCCGACATCTCGCTGCGTGACACGAGCAAGTTCCAGCTCTTTGAGTACTCGGAGGAGTACCCGTCGCTCATGTCGAACACGGGGATGGCCACGCTGCTCTACAACTACTACCGCAAGCGCGACGAGAAGGACACAACGACGCCCGAGGACCCGATCGGCCTGCCGTTCGCTCTCGAGCCCGGCGACGCATCGCCGTTCGGGCTGTTCGGCCGCGTTCGCGAGGGCGAGGTTGTGAAGGCGCTCAGCAACAACCTGTTCCGCGCGCCGGTCTGGCGCCACGAGACGCGCTCGCTCGACTTCCTGCTGATCCGCACGGCTTCGCGCGGCGCGCACAAGTACTACGTGCGGCCGCTCGACGGCGCCTTTGTCGTCGGCCAGACGCTGCCGTCGCTCGAGGTGCCGGTCCCGCAGTCGCGCATGATTTCCAAGTACCTCAAGACAGCGATGCAGGTCGTCGCCCACCGCCTGATGCGGCGCCACCCGCAGCGCCTGTTCTCGATGGCCGCTTTCAAGCGCTACTTCCCGGGCCGCTCCGACGTCGACATCCGCACCAAGATCAAGGACTTCGCCCAGTTCGCCAAGCGCGGCGAGACCTCCGGCTGGTACCGTCTGCAGCCCAACATTCCGCTGCTCACGGAGGAGGAGTGCCGCAAGCTCGTGACGCCCGAGATGTTCGTCCTGATGAACACCTCCCAGGCCGGGCAACAACGCCTCATCGATTGCGGCTTTGATAAAGACGAGCTCAACTCCGCCGAGAAGGCCGATCTCGGTGCTGGGCTCGATGCCTCCGTCGGCGAACTGGAGCTCCAGCTGGCGCCCTGGATCACGACGCGCAACTTCGTGATGGCGCAGCAGGGCAAGGCCATGCTCAAGCTCTTCGGCGCGGGCGACCCCACCGGCTGCGGCGAAGGTATCAGCTTTATCCGCACCAGCATGAAAGAGATGTTCCACCGCGCGGGCGACGCGCCCGCCGGGAGCAACGCCGACGACGCTCATGCCAGCGGCTCTTCCCGCTTCGTCATTTCCGACCAGCAGCAGGTTTACCGCGAAGAGATCGAGCGCATCTGGGACGCCCAGGCCGACTCGCTGAGCCGCAAAGAGCCGCCCACGGCGCCGACCGCTCATTCATCGGCGCCAACAGCCGCGATAACGGCCACCACAACGGCCACCCCGGGGGCGCCACTGCCAGCGATTCCGGAGACAGCGTCACTCGTCGACGGCGGCGCGTCTGCATCAGCTTCTGCCGCGGCGGGATCGGCGGCAGGGTCGACTCCTGCCCCTGCGTCCGGGGCGCCAAGCGTCGTCCCGCCGTCGCACATTGACCCGGCGTTCCAGGACGGCACCTTCTCGCCGACGTCCGGCAGCGTGCGCCCCGGCAGCACGATCTTCCCTGACGACGACGCGACGACCGAAGCTGATGCGGGCCTCTTCGACAGCACGACGGGCCAAAGCAAGGCGCTCGTCATCCACCGTCTCAAGTGGATCGACGGCGAGCAGCGATGGGTCACTGACCTTGTGCGCCGCCCGCAAGTCATCCAGGCGTACCTGCGGCACCGCAAGAACATTGCCAAGAAGGAAGACGCCGCGCTGCTACAAGCGCGCCGCGAGTTGCTAGGCACGGCCGGCGGTGGCGGTGGCGGCGAGGGCAGCGCGAGCGCCACGCCCGTGCCGGATCCGGACGCCGAGCTGCCCGAGCTCGATGTCGACCGCATCCGTGCCATCAAGCACCGCGTCCTCCGCGCCTACGTGAAGAGCCTCAACATCGAGATCGACGAGTCCCAGATGAAGAACAAGCCGCCCAAGGCCGCGCTGCCCAAGCTCACGCTCAGCTTCAGCAAGACCAAGATGGAAGAGGCCGCGGGAAGCGCCGACCCCGCGCCGGCCGCGGCGCCGGCGGCGTCCACGGCGCCCTCCGCCGCGAGTCCCGCCGCGCCGCCGCCCCAGGATGCGTCGGCCGATCCCGCCGCCGCCGCACCGCCGCGACAGCGCCGCGGGTCGCGCGATCCCGTCGAGCAGACGCACGCCGAGAGCCTGCGCCGTCTCGCGGCGCGCAAGCGCCGGGGCACGGCGCCCGAGGTCGAGCTCTCGCTCTATCTCGAGAAGATCGTGCAGTATCTGACCCAGCGCCCCGACAGCCTAGATTTCTGCCACCCCGTGCACCCGTCGCGGGCGCCCGACTACCACCGCATCGTGACGCGTCCGATCGCGCTGGAGGAGATGCGGGACAAAGCGAAGGCCATGCAGTACCCGTCGGCGGCGGCGTTCCTGGCGGACCTCGAGCAGATGGCCGCGAACAGCGCGCTGTACAACGGCCCTGGATCGCCGTTCACGCGCGTGGCGCAGTCGATTGTGGCGCAGGGCCGAGCGGAGCTTACCGCGATCCAGGACGTCGTGAGCCAGCTCGAGCAGCAGATCCGTGAGCGGCAGTCCAGCGTGCTAGCCCGGATGGCGCCCGAGGCGCTCGGTGCGGGGCTGGCGGGACCGCCGCGCGCCTCGCTCAAGTCGGAGCCCTCGTCACAGGAAGTCATGGCCAAGGCGCAGCAACTGACGGACAACATCCGCGCCGTCATGGAAGACTCGGACGGCTCGGATTTGGATGACGGCGACGGCGACGGTGGCGATCATGCGATGTCCGACGATGTGCCGCCGCCCGCCGAGTTTGTGTCGGTCGCGGCGACGCCGGCGCCGACGGACGGCGGCGCCGACGATGACGATGACGAGAACGACGAGGACAACGCTGCCGCCAACGGCGATGACCACGACGGGGTCCCCGACGACGACGAGCCGACAGCGCCGCCGCCGCCACGCGACGACGACGAGGAGATGGAGATCGAGTAAGGGCTCCCGTCGCGCTCCCTTTCTCGGCGAAATCTTCAAGATCTCGACAATTACCAGGTCCACCGCTTTAGCTCAAGCTCTGTGGACACTATGGATCAGGTCATCCTCGATGGGTACCAGAAGGGTTCAAGTAGTAGACAAGGTATAGAGAGGATGTAGACAAAGATGTAGACAGGATACGTACGAGATGTGGGTGCGATGTGGACGGATGGCATATCAAGCAACAGTGTTGGGGTCCCAGCAGAAGCGCTTGCGGTGCTTCGGGTCGGCCACATACGCGTCCAAGCGGCCCATCACCGCGTCATCGAGAAGCTTCAGTACCGATCCCGATGCCGAAGCACGGCGCGCCAACGTCTCGGTGATCGCCCAGTTGTCCGCCAAATGGCGCTCCGACGAGGCTTTCGGGATCACACAGCCCTGCGTCGATTGCAGCGACCATGCAAGCAGCAGCTGTGAGCGGCTCATGCCCTCCGGCGCGATCTTTGTCGCCGCCTCGATCTGATCCAAGTCCAGCTGCTTCAGCAGCGCTTTTTCCTGGTCGTCGTCGCCATCATCGGCGGCTGTGCTATGCGATGCGGCGGGCACTGGCTGGACGAGCCGGCCCTCGCCGAAGGGCGAGTATGCGGTCACGACGATGTTGTGTTTCGCACAGAAGGCGTGGATCTCCTCTTGGACCAGCGAGGGGTGCCACTCGATCTGATTGCACTGCGGCGGGATGGCGACGCCTGAGGCCGGGTCGCACATGGCTGCGAGATGCTTGGCGGTATAGTTTGAAACCCCGATCGCCCGGACCTTTTTTTCGCGGTACAGGCGCTCGAACGCCTGCCAGCTCTTGTCACGCTGAACACGGTTCTCCTCACTCTCGGGCGGCGTTCCCGATGCGCCGGGCCAGTGCACCAAGATCAGATCGATGTCTGTTACCGGGAGCGATGTGCATGATAAAGACCATCATCATCGTCATCAGCATTCGCGTCCACGTCAGCATCAGTATTAGCATCGCGGAGCATCATGAAGTAAACCGTCGTCGCAGTGAGTATCATTCGATCGAGGTCACGTCCGACGAATGTAGAAGCAGTGAGCTAAGATGGCAACGAGAGGAGTGATACATACAATCGAGCTGGAGTTTCTCGAGAGATTCGAGCATGGCGTCATATGCCTTCTCGCCCTGATTGCTGGGCATGAGCTTGGTCACGATAAAGAGGTCTTCACGGCGCACGGTGCCAGCCGCGATAGCTTCGCTCAGGCAGGTGCCGATGGCGGCCTCGTTGCGGTAGGCCTGCGCAGTGTCGATGTGACGGTAGCCCAGCTTCAACGCCATCGGGAGGATCGTCTTAACGGCCTCAGACGGCATGCGGTACGTGCCGACTGTCGAGGCATGCCGTCCGGGGCGTGCCGCATCCGACCACGTCCCACCACACAATGTCGAGAGTCAGGGTGAGTCGATGGCAAGCATCACGCGATCCGTCAGCTCCATGTGCAGAAGCATGACTTACGGCCAACCCGTGGCATTTTGACACCATTGCTCAATGTCACGTTCATCGTGTTCGCCGTATGGGATCGCCTTGAATGATCACTGTTCAAAGGATCCGTGAATCCGTGAATATCAGTATGAATGGTGGAGATGGGCAGGCAGGTGGTGGATGGCGATCCGTTTCGTGGCGATCTGTTTCGATGGGGCGACGACGATCGATCCAGCAAACCTCGAAGAACGCGTTCTGCTGTAAGATGTGCAGCAAGAGATGCAGCGTCTGCTCCCCCTTTTTTTATACGTGGGACAAACGTTGCTCTCGGACGTCAGTCCCATGCCTCGCTCGCGCCTCGCGGCGGCCACCCGCCTGCAAGGAACCCACCTCGTGTTGTTGTCGACGACGATGCCGTCGTCGTCGATGTCGATGCTCCCGATGTCGATGCCGTCGATGTCGGTGCCGAGTCGCGAGCCAGGGGAGGACCCTGTTAGGGAACACCAGCCCCGGCACGCGGAGAGGCAAAATGACGCAGCCGCGGGTCAGGCCAGCGCATGCGGCTGGATGCGGTTCTTTCGCCTGGTGATCGCTCCGGGTGGCCCTCTGCGCACCGCGATCGTCGGCGTCGACACGAACGGCCGCGCGCTCAGGTGACCGCCGTGACCGCCTGCGGGCACCGCCGACAGCCGTGGCGGCGAGTATGCCGGCGTGATGCCCGCGTGCGTGGCAGCCGAGCGACCGGCGGGTCGGTTGTGGCGCAGTCACCGGCGGCGTCGTGACTCAGCCACGGCATCGCGACGAAGGACGACCTTCAGCGGAAACTCCGCCGGATCCCCGTCGGGGACAGCGCGGGGAGCGCCGCTGTGAGGGGGTTCCGGCGTGAGCGGCCCGCGGAGCGAACGGCGAGAGGCCGAGAGGCCGAGACCCGTGGCGCTGGCGAACGAGCCTGCGTGAGATGGGCGGCGTGATGTCGCTCGAACCAAGAGCCTTGACAAGCGCTGCCAGCTCTGTTCCTCCTCGTCGGGCTTATGACGCGCTGTCGATGTGCAGGAGGTGCATCGCGCCGTCCGCCATCCGTGCGTCATCCCAGGTGCGCGGCTCAAGCGCCCATCCCTGCTGCTTCAACCACCTCTGACTACCCCCGCCTGGTCCCTATCACAGTTCCCGTCGATAACAACGATACCGACGGTCACTGCCACTCCTGTCGCTGTGGTCTCCTGCCGCCCTCTTCCTTCCGTGGGAGTCCCCCTCCTTGGGCGATTCGCCGTCTCCGCTGAGAGGGAGCGGGATCGATCGACCCCTTTCCTCTTCCTCCATCACGAGCACGAGCACGATGCCGAGCATAACGACTGTTGCGGCCGCCGCGTCGGCAGTACCGAAGCGCGCGTCGGGCCGCCAGAACACGAAGCGCGCATGGCGTAAGAACGAGGGCGCCGAGGACGTGACCTCGGAATGGCTGGCGAGCAAGGAGGCCGAGCCGCAGGGCCCCGCGTATGCCGAGCGCAGCGACGCAGAGATCTTTGTCGTGGACACGGCGCCGCTGGCGTCCGCGGCCGAGGCCGAGAAGAAGCCGAACTTCCTTGACCAGATTCTGGCGAACGACTCGGCGGTCACGGCCGTCGGCCGCCGCGCGACCGAGAACAACCTCAAGCAGGGCATCCTACCCGTCAGCGCCGTGCGGGTGGAAGGCGCGAAGCACCTCGCCTCGAAAGCGGAGCTCCACAAGATTGAGCAGCGTGTAAAGCGCGCCAAGAAGATGACCGAGGCCGAGAAGAAGGGCATCGAAAAGGCCCGTATTGCGCGTCTGCATGCGCACAAGAAGGAGGTCAAGTCGGCCAAGGCGGCGTGCCCCTCGTATGACCTGTGGGGCACACCCAAGACCCACACCGCGGTCAAGCCGAGCGGCGGCGTCAACCCGCTACTGTTCACGAGCAAGTCGCATACCAAGAAGGCGATGCCGGCCAAGGAGCGCGTCGCAATCGAGCAGGAGCTGCTGGCAACATCATCATTTGCGCCGACGAAGGCCGTGCCCAAGCACTCGATCCGGGACGATATCCGCCGCGCCCAGATCGCGCCCGCCGTGCCCTTGCCGCATGCCGGCGCGTCCTACCGCCCGACTCCCGACGCCCACCACGAGCTGATCCAGATTGTCGGCGGCAAGGAGGTCAAGCGCCTGGTCAACGCCGATCGCGACGCGAAGGCCCTCACCTACCCGCCGGAGCTGGACCTGCTGCCGGACGAGACGCTCGATGACGACTCGACCGACGAGGAGCAGGAGGCCGAGGACCAGGCGGGCCTGAACGACGCGGCGGCGGTCGCGGCGATCCTCCGGAAGCGGGCGGAGAGCGACGGCGTGCGCGTGCCGATGGCGAAGCGCAACCGCCGCGCGCTGCAGGTGCGCCGCGAGCTGCAGGACGTTCAGAAAAAGCGCCGTCTCGCGACCGACCGCCAGATCAAGCAGCTTATCGCGACCGACGCGGGCCGCGAGCGCATGGCGCAGAACCTGACGGAGCTCGCGAAGCTGAAGGCCGCGATGCGCCGCGAGATGGACCGCAAGCGCCAGACACCGCTGACGGCGCGCCCGGCGACCTACCAGCGCCCGATTCGCGACGTCCGCGAGGCCGTCGCGCTGCCGGACGAGCTGAGCGAAAGCATGCGCGCTATGATCCCGGACGGCGACCTCATCGCCGACCGTTTCACGAGCTTCCAGCAGCGCGGTCTCACCGAAGTCTCGCGCAAGGTCCGCACGGGCCGGCGCGCCAACACCAAGGGCTGGTACAAGATCAAAGAGCGTCGTGCCCACGCGCGCTGGGAAGTCGAAGAGAACGTGTAACGCGCGCCTTTCTCTGCCTCATCCCTGTAACCACCAGGTGCTGGACCCTTTCCTTCCTGCGCCTGACGTGACGCCTACTAATTTATACCAGGAAAGACGATCAACGAAAAATAATAGCGAAACGCAACGCAACGCAACGGGTGAAGACATCACGAAGAGGAAGAAGGTGTGTGGAGAAGTCAGCATGAACGATTGAAATCCTGGTCAAATGAAAGAGCGAGCCCGTCGACAGGAGTGACCCTGACGGATCCGGGGGCGACCGTTTCCTCGTCTAACCCCTCAAGGCCCCGCGTGCGTGACCTCCCACCACCGCTCCCAGAGATCGATCATCGTCGTGATCGTGCGTCTGTTTGAAAATACGTGAGAATACGTGAGAGGTAAGAAGAAAGGGAGGAAAGTTCTGCGTGTGCAAAACGAAAAAGAAGCAAGAGAACCAAGTCAAAAAAAGGGAACAACGACCCAAGGCACCGACACCACACCTCGGACCAACACCATGCCTGAAGTCGCTGGCCAACCTTCTGGACTTGGTCGCCGTCAACATGCTGATGCGTTCGGCTCAGACCTGACGGAAAAGGAAGAGGTTGTTGGTGGCAGCGAGGGCGATCGTGTTTTCGCGCGGGTGCCAGCTGGCATGGAGGATTTTCTTCGCGAAGTGCTCGGGCTCGACGGCGGCGAACGCCTCTCTTCGGGAGGCCTGAGTGACCACGGGCAGGGCGGTGCCCGCGGCGCCCGCGCCCGCGCCTGCGGCGCCGCCGGCGCCGGCGCCGGCCTTGTTCTTGGTGGACCCGGCGCGCTTGGCCTTGAACGCCGACTTGTCTGCCTGCAGCAGCGTGTCGTTGGTGGTGCCGACCTCGGAGATGTGGAAGTAGTTGTTGTAAGAGCCGGTCAGCAGGTGCTTGCCATCGCCCGAGAAGGTGCACTCAAACTTGTCGAAGATGCAGTCGTTCTCGTAGAGATCGCAGAGCTTGCTGCGCAGGTGCTCGTGGATTGGGATGGTCTGCACGGGCGCGCGCTCCATGGCGAGGTCCCAGATGCGGACGGTGAGGTAGTCGCGGGAGAGCACGTAGCGGCCGTCGCGGCTCCACTTGAGGTCCGAGATCGAGCTGATAATCTCGCTAAAGAAGCTCTTCTCCTGGGGGTCCTCCTCCTGCTCAAAGATCTTGGAGTGGTTGTCGCAGAGCGCCGACTGGCGCATGTCGTTCAGCTTGATCGTGCCCTTCGAACTCGAGTAAATCAGGGTGTTGCACTGCAGCGGGTGGAACTCGGCGCCCGTGATGACTTCGGTCAGCTCCTCCATGTTGGCCGGCTTGATGTCAACGATGTTAAAGCTCTGGTTGCTGATGTTGAGGTTCCACAGGTTGATGCGCAAGTCGTCGGCCGAGAGGAACGTCTCGCCGTCCGAGTTGACCGAGATCGAGTTGATGTGATATGTGTGCGCGTTCTGGTAGATCTTGCGCGGGATCGCGGCCACCATCGAGTCGTGCAGCGTCATCCGCGGCAGCTTGAGGTGCGCACTCGACGGGAATGCCGGCGCCGGGTCGCCGCTCGTCACATTCGTCTCGGCAATCACCTTGATCGACTTTTCGAAGACTTTCCACAACTTGACGGTCTTGTCGTTCGTGGAAATCAGGAAATGCGCCGCATTTTGCCGACGACACCACCGGATCTTGTTGATTTTCTCCTCGATCTCGAGCGACTTCAGATAGTCAAATTCGGGCTCGTGCGACTGGAACTCCGTGAAGAAACGGTATTCGCAGCCCTTCTTGCCCTCGTTGCGCTCAAACAGCACGACGCGGCCACCCTTGTCGCCCGTCGCCAGATAGTCGCCAGTATCGTCAAACTCGACGGCCGAGATGATGTCCGCCTCCGTCACATCGTCGACCTCGCCCTTGTCGCCAAAGCACTGAGCAAACTTCCAGCCGTTGTCCGGGTCGGCCATCGTGGTAGATGCTTCCAGAGGACGTAGAAGGGGGGATCTGAGAGGGAGTCCCAAATGACCGGTCTTCGCGAAACGAGTGACGTTGCTGGGATTCACCGCTCGCGCCTAACAGACGAGAAAAACAAGCGGTCTCAGTCGAAGATCGGCAGGAATGGCGCGAATGGCTCACGGAAAAATACGTGGCAGCGGCCGTCTGGTGACAGAAGCGGAGGCCTGTCGGCCCAGCAAGCAGCAGGAAGAAGGGCACCGATCGGTCAGAGGGAAGCGCCGACCTAAGTAAGCAGACTAGAAACAGGGTCCATCCCAAAAAAAAAGAGCAATCGAGGTGAGTATCACATGCTGCATGCTCAACCAGGGGACATCATGCGCTGGGCATGCCGGGTGAACGGACGAACGCGTTGCTGCAGTTGCTGTGGATGATCGGACGAGGGTACGGCAGGGTGATCTCTAAAAAAAATACCGGCCAGCTGCGTAGATCTCGATATCGACATTGGCATCATCCGACGGAGATAGGACGCGATGACGTCGCCGTCGCCGTCAGCGCCGCACTGCGGCGCACGGGCCGCCACGACTCGGACGGCCGTGCGAGCACGACCGGTCCACAGCAACATAGCGAGCAACGCGAACGCATACGAACCAACCCAGAAAGCGGTGCCGTCTCCCAAGCCGGTTCGGTCCGCCACGGACCGAATCGCGGGAGGCGCGTTGCGAGCACCGCTCTCACGGGCATGCCCTCCGGATTGATGATCCGCATGCCTGCGCCGTCGCCGGCGTATCATCGGCACGCGCAGGGCAGTCCAGGTCAAGAGAGGAGGAACACACGTTTTGTTGAAGGGGAGAGGGCCGGGAACGCGCTCACGGGGACGGTGCCGCGGCACTCGCGGCAACGATGCGAGTCAGCGGGTCGCGGAACAAAACGCGGAATCGGGTACTCGGTGGACTCGGGAGCGACGATGAGCGCGACGCGCCAGAGTCGTCGGAGGAGAGAGAGAGAGAGACAAACCAAAAACGCGGCGACGTGTCAGACGTAGGCTGGTCGGCCGTGAACCATCCGCCGTGGGTGCTTCATCCGGTACGATGCTCGAAATGCGGCGCTACGCCAACGCCGTTGGGTGTGGTCCGCCGCGGACCAATGACGCGATGGCCCGATATCCGCAACCGAGGGCCTGATGTTCTGTATCAGCAATCGACCCCCGAGAATGACCCGTACGGTGGAACGCGTGTGGGCCCAGCGAGGTGGGAAGGGGGCCGCCGCCGTGGCCTGGAACCGCCAACAGCGAGACGAGAGCGCGGCGAGAGTATGGGGCGGGAAGACGAGAGCGGCGGCCAGATGGGGGGCCGTTCGCCGTGTGACGCAAAAAGAGAGAAATCGCTCGATCGCCGAAGGCACGGCCGGCTTTGCAGCCAGGCGGGCCGAAGGGCGACGCGTGGCATGACCACGATCAGCGGATGCAGCACGGCGCCGCCCACGACGATATTCATACCGTCGCCGAGATTCGTGGATCATCACATCACATCACATGTCGGCGAAGCCATCATCGAACCGGGCCGGCCAAAGGGGAGTCCGAGAAGGCATCGCCTCGCGAACGCCTGGCCATCGGCATCCGCCCTAGGCCGCCTCGTCGGCTCGGAGGGCGCGCACGCCGGATCGGCCGTCGTGGCGCCTTTCTTGTTGTGGGCCCCTCACACTCCTCCTGTTTCGTTGCAACGGACGCCTTTCCTGGTGGCGCGACGGCGCCGTGATCGGCGGGCCTCGCCACGGATCTCGCGGGAGGCAGGGCGATAATTTTGAAGGAAGCGCCTCGCGGCCTGCCGCCGGGTGCGCCCATCACCGGGGAGTCCATGGCAGCCGCCGACGGCGACCCGGGCTCGGGGCGATCTGCGGCGTGGCGCCGCGGGATGCACGTGAGACCCTGAGTCCGTCCGATCGGGAGATCCCCGCCGCCGCCGCCGCCACGAATGCGCATGCAAGTGGCGTCCGAGGGCGGCCGTCCCCGGGCAATGCCGGATGTGGAACGCCGATGCGTCTCCGCCCGGTCGCGGGGGTAGGGGTGGTGGTGTGGTGTTTCATGATACAAGAGACAGAGATGATATAGATTAGTTGGCGTCGCCGATCTTGGGCGCCAGGTAGTAGCGGATGTAGCCGATGTCCTCAATCCGGTACTCGACGAGCAGCGGCTGGTCGCTGCTCATGGAGAGGTACACGACGTCCGAGAGCGGCGTGGCTTTGGTGAAGTTGGCGAGGTACTTGAGCGAGAAGGTCAGCGTGACGGGCTCGTTCAGCTCGACCTGGGTCGCGGTCTCCTTGTTCTCGGCATCGACGCTGCCGCCCTGCTTGAGCGTCACGGAGCCGGCGCCGATGTCGCCGTCGGCCGAGAAGCGGACGCCCTCCTTGGTGGTCTCGATGGTCATCGACTCGGACAGCACCAGTAGATCACGGCAGATGCGCTGGAATTCGACAGACGACATGCGGACAGTCGCGTCGTACTCGGTCTCGGGAATGCCGTAGTGCTCGGCGTCGATGTCCATCAGCTTGAGACTGTACTCCGACAAGCGGTCGTTGTTCGGCGCCTCCAGCATGATGTGGATCTTATCCTTGTTGTCCTCGGCCTTCAGGGTGACGACGTCGTCGTTGCCGGCGCACTTGATGATCTTGCTCAAGCTGCCGAGGCTCATGCCCAGATTGATGTTGCGGTCGCAGCGGTACGGTTCGAACGCGTTGCTGCGCAGCGCGAGGGCCACGAGGGCCACGTGCGCCTGGTCCATCGACTGCAGCTTCAGCCCATTGTCGTCGCAGTCGAGGTTGGCGTCCGAGACCAAGTCCTTGATGGCGTCGAGCGTGCGCTTTAGCACCGACGCCTGGGCAAGACGGGCTTCCAGCATGGTGGCCGCTGTGTCCTTGAAGAAGAAAAAGATGAAGTTTCTATTTTGCGGTCGGCGAGCAGTTCAGATGATGAGCGTAGCAGAAAGAGGGTGCGGGTTCAGGGTCCAAACATCAATGGATATCGAGAGATGATGGGGGGCCGTGATGCTGTCCCGTCACGTCTCACCTCGCTATATCCCCTGCTGCCTCGATGCCACATGCGCGCCTATTTCAACGCTGCAGCGCTCGATATCGCGGTCGGTCACGTGGCGACGCGCTGCTCGCGGCGGCCAACGAGTGGGATGGGGGGGGGCGGGCATGCTTGAACCTGGCGGGACATGCGGGTGCGGTGCCTCCGGCCCATCGCACTCTGGCCCGATGCACGGCCGACGCCTGCGCCGGACGCGGTCGAGGCCGAGGGTTCCTGTTCGGCGGTGCGCTGATTGGCTCTGTCCATTGGCTCTGTCCACGGCCGATGGCCGTTTCGCTCGGCGTGTAGAGGGCCTTGGATGGGCCCGCCCGCCATCGCCCCTTCGGCTGGGCCCCGACGCGCGCTTCCTAGGCAAAAGCGTCGCGGGCCCCATGCTTTGGCGCCAGATGGGACAAGCATGACGTCCAAGCACGACCCACCCGATCCCCTGAAGACCGACCTTGCCTAGCGACCAGCAGTACGAGGTGCTGGGTGTTGGCTTGAAGTGGCTCGAAATGGGCGATCGACTCGTGCTGCGACGATGGTCCGCCTTTGCGCTGTGGGATCCATGCGGGCTGCAGGATTCGCATGAAGTGATCCAGGTAGTGCATGAACGACGATGGCATGGTCTGTGACGCATGCGCCACTAATGGGACGCGATCCAGGACTTCTCTTCCTTTCGCAAGATCCATGATTGGCGGTATATATCGTGGTGGTGGAGACGCCACCACCGGCCCCATGCTACCACTTGGCGGGAAACCGCGAGCGATCATGCTCATCGTCCCACTCGATGCGCAGATATCCCGACTTCAGCTCCGGCTTCAGGTTCGGCTCCGACGTCGGGGTGGCATCGGCCACCCCTTCCGAAGAGGGTTCCTCGGCCGGCACCCACCGCATACGCACGCGGTACCGCCCTCGCGGCCCTTCGGCAGGCGCCGGGTGCTCGCAGTCGCCGTTTAAGAGAAATTCGCCCCCGACGCCCGCCGGATTCCCCGGCAGTGCGCGCTTCACCGGCTGGATCGCCGGCAGCGCCCGCTGCTGCGCCACGGCGTCCCGCCCCTGCTGCCGCTCGTGCCACGTGCGCAGCTGGGCCCAGGAGAGCCGCGAGAGCTGCTGCAGCGTGACCCACTGTGGCGGCAACAGCTTGATGGCGCCGCGCTGGGCACGGGCCAGCGCGACGGCGGGCCGGAGCCACGTGGCGTCCAGGAGCTCGGCGCCGTCGGGCCGGACCGCGCCGACGCCCGCGGCCTGCAGCGCGACCAAGAACCACGTATCGAACCGCGCCCCCGCGTGGTTGGCGGGCGTTGCCCAGCGCGCCCATGGCACCAGCGCCTCGGTCGCGGGCCGCACGCCGTGCGCGGCGCACGCCACGGCGAACTGGGACCCGTCCGCGTGCACCGTCCTGCGGATCGTCTCGAGCGCTGCCGCAAACGAAGCGACTGCGCTGCGGGAGGCCGCTGGCGGGGGCGACGCCAACGCTGACGACGCCGGCGCTGACGCCGACGCCAGCGACGGCGCTGACGGCGCAATAAACGCCACTCCGACTTCCTCCAGCGTCTCGCGGATGGCAGCGACTTTGACCATCGCCAGCTCCGCCGCGGCGTCGACCTCACGCATGGCAGGCGTGTCACCCAGCGGCGGCGATGGCGTCTCGGCGGCCGCCATCGCGCGATCGTGCGGATCAATGGCGCCGCCCGGGTAGACGTGGAGGCCGCCGAACGCGCCGCGCTGGTTGCGGCGGACCAGGAGGACCGCGAACGCGCCGGGCGTCGTCTCGTCCGTCGCGGGGCTGTCACCGCGCAGCTGTGGCGACCGCGGCGCGCAGAGGATCACGGCCGCTGCCGGTCGCAGCGGCGCTGGCGTCTGCTGGTCAGTCGGCCGGGCGGACCCGTCAGCGGCCACGTCCGACGGGCTGCGCAGGACGGGGTCACAGTGCAGCGCGCGCATCGTGCTGCGACCGCAGCAGCCCGGCAGAGCACGCCGCCGCCAGCCAGCCCGTCCGGGCGTCGCCACCGAGCGCCAGGCGCAGGACAGCATCGGGAGACTCCGTCGTCCGCGGTCCAGTGGCACGCGGCAGGTCGTCGAGACGCGACGGTGTGGCTCAGGGGCAGTGAGAGCAGGTGGCGCCGATCAGAACACGGGCGCGCGTTCAGCATCGACGGCCGTCTCAGTGGTCTCAGCCACGTGGTCTCAACGCAGGTGGTTCGTGGTCTGCATCACCGAGACAAGCCCGTCTGGCCAGGGATACGGGAATAGGAGGATCACTCGGGACGAATCCCCTGTTTTATCGGGAATGATCGGCCGCAGCGTCGGACAGGTTCCCCCTTCCCCCTGACTTTCCCGCGCACCCTTCCCGATGGGGCCGATCGTCGGGTCGGCGTAGGCCAAGATCGGGTTTCACGGCTGAGCCACCAAAAGGCCTTGTCAGAAGACGATTTCATGACACCATCGCGCTCCTGCCGAGGCCGGACTTGTGTGACCAGAACCACCTACCCCTTAGCTGCCCGAACAATGATTCCGAGAGATTCCGCCACCATTCATCGGAGAGACAGTGCTCAAGTGTCCAACAAGCTCACCCCGTCGTCACCTCGTCGTTTTTGGATAACGGCCAATCGACCTCGAATGAAAGCGCACTTCACAGTCCGTCTTGAACTCGGAGCCATGAGGACGCCGCACCGGGGTCCGTCACTGCAGCGCCGGCATGGGCAGCATCAGCGGCCAGCGAGACGGGGATCGGGACCGGCTCGGGCCGCCGCCGATTCCTTGCCCCAATCACGCTCTGCAGCTCGCTCACCATCCGGTCGCGCGCCGACCGTGGCGCAGCGATGCCGGCCTCCCCCGTCCCCATCGACCGCGCGAGCCCGGCAAGGCCCCGGGCCGTCGGGTCCGAGCTCGCAGCGGCGCCGGGAGATGGTGTGCCGGCGGCCTGCGCGGCGTCCAGCAGCGCCGCCATCCGCTGCCCCGCGGCCGCCGCCGCGCCCTGTGCCGCAGCACGGCGCTCCCGCTGCAGTCGGATCCGCTCGGCCCGCGGCAGCACGACCCGCGCGCGGCGCTTCCCGTCGCCGGCCGTGTCGTCGTCGTTGCCGTCGTCCGTGTCGCCGACCGCATGCTCGAGAACCGCGTGCGGCTGCTCGAGCTGCGCCGCGACATCCTCCCGCGGCTCGGTGACCGTGAGGAGCCGCGCGGACGCGACGGCGCCGGGTCCGTCGGCCTGCGCGATCGGGTCGCCGTCGGGGCCCGCGGCCGCGGCCGACGGATCGACGGCGTCGCTGGGCGCCGCCGCTGCGGCGTGATAGGCGCCGAGCGCGGCAATCGCCTGCTGCCGCAGGGCCGACAGATCCGCTTGCGCCGCCAGGGGGTTCCATACGCCGGCGTCGCCGTCGGACCCCGGAAGAACGAGTCCTGTGGGGCGGTGCAGCGACGCGACGGCCAGATCGCAGCGGACGAGCTCGGTGCGCAGCAGGTCGCCGTACAGCGCGCACGCCGCCTCGGCGGCTTGTCGCTGCATGGCCACGTGGCGCGCTGCATCGCCTCGGTGCGCGAGCGACCCGTGGGCCCCGCCCGGCTCTGCAGCCCGGCTCATGGCGGCCGACGGCGGAGGCGCAGCCGCGTGGGCGGCGGCCGCGCCGTGGGCGACCAGCGCTTGCAGCCAGCGCCGCGCCGCGAGCCACACGGGCGGCTGCCGCGCGACCTGGAGCTGCACGGCGATCGAGGCCACATGGCGCTGCAGCGCCCTCCAGCTGCACCACATGGCGTGGCATCCGTCGCTCCCTGGCGTCGAGGACCCCGAGGCGGATGCTGCCGCTGCCGCTGCCCCGGGCGCGTCCACGGCCGTAAGTTCATCCAGATGGAGCATGAGTGCCGCCAGACGCTGAGCCACACGCTCGAAGTGCCGAAGGGACACCGCGCCGGAGTAGGGCGGCGCCGCCGTCACGAGATGGTCGGCGTCCGGGGCGTCGCTGGCGGCGGCGGCGGCGGCGGCGGGCGCGTCGATCGGCGGGACACGAACGCGGACCTCCCACGCGGCGAGTTCTGTCTCCAGCTGCGCGAGGGTCCGGTCCATCAGGTGGCGGGACCGCCGATAGGCCGGGGTGTCGCTCGCTGCGCCGCCGTGCGGCCCCGGCGCGAGCGCCATCCGGTGGACCGGCGGCAGATGGCGGCCCAGCAGGTAGCCGTGGTCGACGGCGTCCTGCTCCCGCATCCAAATCAGCAAGCGCCGCGCCACCAGCAAGTCCTCCAGCAATGCCGTGACACGCGTCGTGATCACCGCAGCGAGCCAGACGCGGGACCAGCGGTGGCGCCACAGCGCCAGCACGACGCCGCCGACCAGCAGCAGCAGCAGCCAGCACCACCAGCACGCCGCCGCCGTCGCCGTCGCGGCGATGGATGCGCCGGGCATTCCCAGGCACAGCGCGAGCCGCCACCCCAACGGCGCCGCATCGTCCCCCTCGCGCGGCGAGTCGAAAGCCAGGGATGCATGGTGGCGCCCACGATGGCCGCGGGGCCACCCGCGGTCCCAGCGCTGCCACGCGACCACGCGGTCCAAATCCTGCGCGAGCGCCACGAGCCGCCGATGGACCGGATCGGCCGCCGCCCACGGCGCACCAGGATCGCCTGGCGGCCATGGCGACGGCGACGGCGATGGCGACGGCGACGGCGACGGCGACGGCGCAGCGCTCGATGGCGCGGCACGCGGTGACGGATCCGTCGCGTGGGCGGCGGCAGCCCGTGGCCCGTGGTCTGGGGCCGGCGCGGCGTCGTGACGCGGCGTCGAAACGACGGCGGATTCGCCGAGCGCCGAGGCAAAGTACTCCGCGAGGGGTCCGTCGGCGTCGATGGTTTCCTCGTCCCAGTACACGATGTCGGGGTCAGGCGGCAGCGGCGATCGTGAGGGCGGCGACGGCACCATGGTGGCCCTGGCCGCTGGACTCAGCGGCGACGGCAACAGCGGCAGGGATGGATTTGCACGGCTCGAGGCATCCTGCGATACGGTGCGGCGCGACGCAACGCGACGCCTCGTCTCGTGGTGGCGAGCGGCTTCAGACCGGGACCCCTGGCGGATGGAGGTCGTCGCGAATCAGATCCCAGGAACGGCTGGTCCGCAGCGAGACTCCCAGAAGGATCTCCGATGTTCAGTACGACGCGGTATCATACGGCGATCATGCGCTGGTGTCAGCCGTTCTTGGGCCATCGCGGATAGCAAGAGAACATGGCCGCGCCATGGGTTCGCCGCGGTGCGATGGTGGATCGGCCGGTGGCGGTCCTTCGCGTCCGAGGGCACCCCTGCCGCGGGCGAGGCGCGGCGGACTCTTTCGGCGCATCCTCTCTATGTGGCGCAAGCGTCGGCACGGCCGTCCCGCAGACTCCGCCCGCGATGTCTGTGATTTTTGCCCCTTTTGGTCCCGTGTGCGCCGGCTCGCCGCCGGACCCATATCAGCCCCTGCTCCGGGTCGGGCAACACCCTCGCACGCTCAGCGCTGCTCCAGCCTCGAGCGCGAACGGCATCGTCTGGATACGGTACAAGGTGGCTGCCGCGATGTCCGTCTTGCCTCGACCAGCATCCTCCTTCTTTTCCTTGCACGACGACCCGGGCCTGGCCGTCCCTTTTTCACGTGTTCTGATTTCGCGCTGTGAAGTGCGAGCGCCGAAACTCCGCTCATGGCCTGAGCCGACCCCCACCCGACTCCAATCCCTGCACTACCCAGGCATCGACATCCGGCTCTGACCATTGCTATCGCTTCTTTTCAAGATATAGCGCCCCCTCGTCCCGCCTGGTTGGGACCTCGTAAGCGCGAGACGTCGGCCTTGAGCCCGCGTTTGCTGGCGTGACCAAAGCCGGCGTGCTGCATGCCTTTTGGAGCTTCCGCCACCACGACCATGCCGGCCACCGTGGCCGCTGCCGCGGCCCCGGCGGAAGCATCCGCTGATGGCCCGGCCCAGACTCGCCTCGTGATTAAGGGTCTGCCGACCACGATTACGCAGGCACAGCTCCAGGCGCGCATGAAGAGCTTTGGTGATGTGTGCGACGTGTACATTCCGCCGACGGCAGCGCCGCTGTCCGGCGACGAAGTGGGCCGCGGGTACGGTTTCGTGGAGCTGAACGCGACGCCTGCGCAGATCCACCGCCTGCGCAGCACGCTCAACGGCGCCAAGTGGATGGGTCACACGCTCACCATTGAGCCGGCGAAGCGGCCGCGCTTTGAGACGCGCTTCGAAGCTGATCTGGCCGAGACCAAGCGGCAGCGCGCCGAGATCGCGGCCTCGCAGGGCCCGCAGGCGCTGCAGCCGGCGCCGGTGCCGCGCTCCTTCCGCGAGACGAAGCTCCTGTGTGATAGCAACGGGGGCGACGCCGAGACCGCGGTATACGTGGACAAGCTGCACCGGCGCCGCGCGCTGCGCAAAAGCATGAAGCTGAAGCGCGGGGACATGACGGGCGTTCAAGTCAAGGGCATCGACGAGCCCGTGACGGACGCGACCGTGCACCGGTTCCCCGGGTGGAAGCGGAGCCGCGGCGGCCGCGCCGTGAGTGTGGTCACCGTCAGCTTCCCGGGGCAACGCAAGAAGGTCACCGTCGACCCGCTGCAGTATAAGCACTGCATCGTGGACCTGAGCGACGAAGCGCTGGCCCGCGGCACGCGCGAGCAGCGCAAGGAGCAGTGGGCCGAGCGGGTGCGCCTGCGCCAGGAGCGCGAAATGCTGCGTGAGCGCGAGGCTGCCGTGCGTGACAACTACACCGACATGGACGAGGCGCTGACGCTGACGGCCGGCAACAACAAGAACTTCGAGCGCGCGTTCGTGCCGGTCGCCGAGACGACTGCGGCGCCTGCGCCCGAGACGACCGCCGTGGATGTCAAGTCCGAAGCTTCCCGCTCGCTCGCGCTCCTCGAGTCCGTCCTCCGCGCGCCCGTCGACCCCTTCGCCGACCCGGACGAGCTGCCCAACGCCGCCCGCCTCGAGATCGAGCGGCCCATCCGCTCCTCGCCGTATGTCACATACGAGGACGACCTCGAAATCGTGCCGGTGACCGGCGCGAAGGCCGCCACGAAGGCCCAGCGATCCTCTCGCCTGGCCCGTTCCTCCTCGTCCTCCTCGTCCTCCTCATCCTCCTCATCCTCCTCATCCTCCTCATCCGGCTCCGACTCTTCCTCGTCGTCCGACTCTTCCTCGTCATCCGACTCCGACTCCGACAGTGACTCTTCCTCGTCATCTGACTCCGACTCCGACTCCGACTCCGACTCCGGCTCCGACTCTTCCTCGTCATCCAAATCCGACGCCGATTCGGACATGAAGTCGGTGCGTGAGACGGCCGTTAAGATGGTTGCGTCCGACGCGGTGGCGCCCGATGACACGGTCTCGATGGTGACAGCGCGGGCCCCGTCTCCGACCCCCGAAGCCGTCGGCCCCCCGGCCGTGGATTCTGCCGAGTTCGTCACCCCGGATGCCCGGTCGCTGGCTAGCGCCTCGGCCTCCACGACGAGCTCTACCTCCGGTTCGTCCTCCGGCTCCGGCTCTGACTCGTCCTCCGACTCGAGCTCCGACTCCGACTCGAGCTCCGACTCCGACTCCGACTCCAGCTCTGATTCATCCGCTGACTCCGACGCCAGCTCTGATTCGTCATCCGACTCCGACTCCGACTCCGATTCGGAGTCAAGCTCGAGCTCAAGCTCAAGCTCAAGCTCAAGCTCAAGCTCCAATGAAGGCTCGACGGTGGCGGCGCCGACCGACAAGAAGTTCTTTGTGGCGCCCAACATCCGTGCAAGCGTGTTCGGTAAGGCGGAAGACGATGCGGTCGCGGCCGACACAACGGCGTCGAAGGGGTTCTCCTTCTTTGGCGACGCCGATGGCGAAGACGCCGACGCCGGCGACGGCGAGGCGGACGACGCGATGGTCGTTGGTGGCACCGCCGCCACCGCCGGGGAAGCCCCGATAGCCGCAGCGCTGACCGCCGTCGTCGGGCTGACGCAGGACGCCCAGATCGAGCCCAACCCGGTCACGCTCCGCACCCACGCGCCCTTCCTGGCCCTCGACCTCGAGCCCGCAGCGGCGTCCGCGCCGGCGTCGTGGTCGATCGGGCTCGTGTACCGCCTCGGCCAGACGCTGGGCTCGCGCTCGCTGGCGGCGCCGTGGACGCGCGCGCTGCCGATGGCGCCGACGGCGTCGGCCGCCGACGCCGCCGACTCGGACGACGAAGACGCGTTCCGTGTCGTGCACTACGAGGGCGACGGCCATGCCGCGCAGGAGCGCCGCGAGCTCATTGCGCAGTGGGACGACCGCCGGCACCGCGCGCTCGAGGCGCTCGCAACGCGTGTGTCGGGCGTCAACGCCACGCGCCGCCGCATCGCCGCCGGCAAGGTCCGCTCCTCGGCGCTGACGGCGATGGCCACGGCCGGCGGCGCCGGCGGCAGCAGCCACCCCTCCACGGGTGCCGCGCCCCACGGCGCGGCGGCCGACGGCTTCGCGGGCGCCGCCGCGACGGGCGCCGCCGCCGCCGCCGCCGCCGCCGCCATGATGAGCGACCAGTTCGCCGGCGTCAGCGCCGACCGGCTCGCTTTGATGGCGTCCGCCAACCGCCGCGGCCCCAAGCCCCACCACGACCGCGGGTCGCGCGGCTTCACGAAGCGTTCCGACGCGTGAGACGGGTCTATTTATTGAATTCTGTGTGATTTGATCGTCCAGGGCGCCTGCCCGCCGGGATTCGATCGGAGTCACCGCCTATGGAGGGAGGCGCGGTCTCCCGTCTTAGATGCGAGGGGCGTCAGGGATGACGGGCGAGAACGGAGCGGCGGGTTAGCGGCACGACCCGCGCCGCTGGCCCATGCGGCAGGACAGGGTCTTGGAGTGGCGGTGGAGTGCGTCCTGCCGCGTGAAACTGACCTCGCAGCGCGCGCAGACCCATGCGCGCACGGCGCTGTGCGTGGCGGTATGGCGCAGCAGATCCTGCCGCCGCAGGAAGCTCTTGCCGCAGCCGGCGGTCAGGCAGGGGTAGGGTCGCGGCCGCTTGGTGGGCGAGGCATTGAGCGGCACCGCTGCCGTCAGCGGATGCGTCAACGACGCGACGCGGAGGCACGCGCGCGGGCTTGTCTCGCAGCCACTCGGACGGGAGCGCGGCCGCGCCAGCGCCCGCGGGCTCGGGCGCGCTCCCCGAGCGCCCGCGCGGCTCGTTCGGGGACCGGCCGTGCGATCGCCGAGGCGGCCGCGATGGCTCGAGCCCAACGACGGCCGCGGACGCACGGCGGCGCGCGGCCGGGCCCTGGGCTCGGTGCGGCGCCGCCCGGCGAGCCAGCCGTCGGCGCCGCCGCCCGGGCGGCTAGCGGGCGACAGGAAGGCCTGGATATCAAAATCGTCGTCGTCGTCGTCGTCGTCGTCGTCGTCGTCGATCTCGTCGGTCGTGACGGAGTGGATGCTCATGGCCTCATTGTACCTGTCCTCCGCAGCGTCATTCGCCGCCGCGTCCGGAGCGGTGGCACGCCAGGACGATGCGCCGGGGCCGCCGCCGTCACACGCGTGCAGGGGCCGCGGCACGCCGGGCCCGCTGCTGAGCGCCTCATGGCCGTCGGACCCCGATCCAGACCGGGACCTGGATCCGGCGTCGACGGCGACATGCGGCTCGATCCCGCGCGGTGTGAGTGCAGGGCTCGCCGGCGGCGCCATGGACCACGGAGCATACCCGGTCAGCGCCTCGGGCGCATGGAAGGGGGACACCCCTGAGGCAGCCGCCGTGAGAGCATGGGAGGCCATCGCCGCCTCGAACGCCGCGCCCACCCCCGTGGCCGTCACGAGGCCGGCCGTCGCCGCGTGTTCCGCCGTCCTCGTGTCGTCGTCGCAGCACGTACTGCCGAGCGAGGTCATCGATCGCATCGAGGACAGCGTGGTCGTGGACGCGGTCGAACTGAGGGGCGAGGCGAGGTGACCGCCGTGGCCGTGGACGCCGCCGCCGCCATCGCCGTCCGCATCGCCGACGCCGTACGCCTCAGCGGCAGTGGCGGCAATGGCGGCGGCGTCACGCTCGCCCCATGCGACGTCGTCGAAGCCACTGAGGACCGTGGTCATGGTCATTGCGGTGTCATCGTCGGAAGACGAGGCGAATGACGAAGGCGAGGCCACGCCACACCGGGGCGACAAGGCGCTCGGCGGGGCAGCGGCGCATCGGGCGCTGCCGCTCACGTGGTCTTCGGGGCGATCCGCGGCGGGCGGCGTGGGGGGCAGGGGCATCGCCCAGGCCGGGGCGAAGGTCGCGGCCGCATCGGCCGTAGCGTCCCAAGCAGGGTCCCAGGCGGTGTCCCAGAGGGGCTCCCAGGCGGCGGCGGCGGCGGCGGCGGCGGCGGGGCCTCCCGTCGGGTCGACCTCGCTCGGCAGCACGCCGCACTGCAGCGCCTTCTCCTCCACGAGCGCCGCTGTGGCACGGTACGCCATCAGCGGGTCGCTCAGCAGCTCGAGCGTCAAGTCGGACGATGGGCACGACATCAGCGTCAGACTCGGCACCGACCCGGGCTGGAAGACGGGGTCGCTGTGCATCGCCTCTGGCGGCGGCGCAGCGCCGTGGGCGGGTGCGTCCGCGGGTGCGTCCGCGGGTGCGTGACGCCGCTGGTCGCTGCCGCCCGGCGGCGCATCGGGGGACGTGCCGCCGCGCTCCCGCGGCACGGGCGTCGGGTGCGGCCAGCGCGTGCTCAGCAGCGGATCGTGGCGGTCGCGCGTCGAGGCGACGATCTCGGCGCACCAGCGGGGCACGGCGTCCGCCTCCCCGCTGCCGTCCTGCCGGACGGGCGCCGCTGCCGCGGGACTGACGGCCTCGACGCTCAGGGCGGCAAAGAGGTCCGGCGCGTCAGCGAGATGGGTGAGCACATGCGTGTGGAACCACTCAGCAGCGCTCGCCAGTTCCGGGCTCGCGCCAGCGGCCGTCTCGATCGCCATCGCCATTGCCATCGCCGCCGCCGCGTCCGACTGCGGGGGTGGCAGGGGCCCCGTCGGCTCGAGCTCCGGGGGGAGACCCGCCAGCGCCCATGCGGCCAGGGCTGTCTGCGAAGCTGTCTGCGAGGCCGCCACGCCGGTGCCGGCACTCGATGGGTGCGCCTGCGCCGATCCGTCGGGACTTGGCAGCGAGGCCGGCCGCGGCCTGGGGCAGTGCGGGGCGGCTTGCGTCGACGGCGTCTGGAGCCGGAGTTTGAGCGCGTGGCGGGGCGATCCCCGCGGCTGCGTCGTGGGCGGCGTCGCGGCCGCCGCGCGGCGCGGTCCGCGGTCCTGCGGGGTCGCGTCCTCCGTCTCGGGGATCATCAGCAGGCCGGGCGTCGGCGTCCGGTCGGGCCGCGCGGGCATCGACCGGGTCATGGGCACGGCGCCGGCCGCGCAGGCCGGGAAGCGGCCGTGACCGGGGGCACCGGTCCCGGCCATCCCGCCATGGAGTGCGCTGGATGGTGAGCACGGCGACAGCCGGTGCGCCGTCGGAAGCGGGAGCTGAAGCGGGAGCGGGAGCGACGGCGGCAGCGGCAGCGGCAGCGGCAGCAGCGCCGGCGCCGGTGTCGGCCCGCTGACGTGAGATGACGGCGAGATCCATGCATGCCGCGTCAGGGGATGCGTGACGGGGCCCGTCCCGTCGGCCGACGGCGGCCGCGGCCAGGGCCCTCGCGCGGCCGCCGCGGGTCCTTTGAGCGGCGCGGCCGGCGCGGCGCCGCCCCCTGCGCTGGGGCCGACAGGACGCACGTCGCGGGGCGTGACGATCAGGCGGGGCGCCGTGGACGGCGTCTGCCATGCCGGCGTCGCCGCTGCGGCCCCCGTCGCGCCGGCGGCCGGCGGCGGCGCGGAACGGCCGCGGTCCGGCGATGAGCGCTGCGGCCACGCGAGCACGGCCGCCGGCGTTCGCGCCGCAGCGGCCACGAGGCTGGCGGTGCAGGGATGCGATGCGATTACGCACATCGGGGGCAGCGGGAAGGGCGGGCGGGCGCTCGTCTTGGCGAGCGACCCTGGGCGGCCGGCGGCCGCCGATCCGAGGGGCCGCCCGCTGCCGACGTCGGCCCCGCGGGGCGGGTGGGGCGGGCTGAGCGGCGCGGCGCCCAGTGGCGGAGGGTACTGCGGCGGCCAGGGCCCCGCCACGGGCGTCTGGGACGGCATCCTCTGTGCCACGAGCGACGGGCGAAGCGATCGCAGGCACGGGCGATGAGGCAGAATCAGACGGCGAGAGTGACTTGGATGTGTTGCGGCCGATGAGATGAGAATGGTGGGGGTGCATCGAGGGGTCGCGTCGCTTCTGAGACGAGGCGTCGCCCTCACGCATCGACGCATCCGGTCTCGAGACGAGCTGGCGAGCCGAGCGGTCGGCAGCGATGCACCGCGGACGGCGCGCCTTATATAGGAGCAGGTATCACGCCAGCCAGGCATGCACTGGCCCTTGCCCGGGGCGCATCCGTCACGCTTGGGGACACTGACGTCGCTCCAGGCGCCGATCTGACGCGCAGGGGTCCTTCGACCCGCTTTTCCGGAGATCGGCCGAGCGGTGGCCGCTTCGTCGATGGCGGTCCCTGCGGGGATGTCGCTGAATGACGACGTCACAGCTCCTCCCGTTTCGGCCGGGACCGGGTATGACGCAGGAGCCGCCGATGACGTGGTGGACGTGGTTGGCAAACCGACTCCGACTCTCGCATTTCCGGCTCCGGCGCCGGCTCGGACGCCGACCCCGACTCCGACCCCGACTCCGACCTGTACGACTCCGAGGCTCACCTTATCGATGGCCAACCCCACGCTTCTGATGGGCATACCCACCCTTCCGACCCTGGCGATGACTGGTCTGAGTCCGGCCTGATTCGACCCCCATTCCATCCCCACCCCCGGTCGCCGCAGGTCAGCGAGACCGCATCGGTCGCTCGGGGTGGGCCCATGCTCATCGCGAGAGACTCGATCCAGCACAACGTCCTTCCATGCTTCGTGGGGATCGCTCGCCCCCATGCAGCCAGGCGAGCGATGGGGTGAGTCCCCAATCTGGTATCCTGCCTTCGACCACCCAGCCGCCGGCCACCCGACGCCCATCAGGACGCCCATGGCCGCGGCGAGATCGAGACGGTTGGTCGCCTAGCACGAAGCGATGCACCCGTCGATAGCACTTCACCCGAGGAGCTCTTACGAGGCCATCGCCCATACCAAGTGCGCGTGACGGTTCAGTGCTCGTGGTGACCAAGGCCACGAGCATTTCGGCGAACGGGTGGAGCGCCGGGGGCGCCAGGGCTGGGGCGGACCAGCCACGTCACGGACCCCTCACCGAGGCGGCATCGCCATCGGTCCATGCCCGCCGCCCTGCCTCGTGCGCGCCCCACGTCGCGCCACACCTGAGGCGCGATACCAACGCGGCTTCCGAGGCGCAACGACCGCGTCGCATCGGTCAAGACGACATCCTGCTTGAACCCTGGTGATGCCGTCTCCCGCTTCTCGATAAGCGGCTCTTACTCGAGCCCGTGAGTCCCCTGATCGGGATAGTGCGGACGGGTCGACTGGAACGCGTTTCCGTGCCTAGTCCGTGCTGACACCGAGTGCGCGCCCGCACACGCTGCGAGCGGGACTAGGACACCGATGCCCCATCGGTTCTTTGGTAGTGTGTGCCAGCGCGGGCCGCGAAATGGCGATAATCTTTTATATTTTTATAACGTGATCGTATATATAAGCCCTTCTTTACCTCACGCCGATGATGTCCTTGTCGCCGTCGTTGCCGATCCAGCACATCGAGACGGGGTCATCTAA
Source organism: Caulochytrium protostelioides (assembly GCA_003615045.1). Taxonomy (NCBI): domain Eukaryota; kingdom Fungi; phylum Chytridiomycota; class Caulochytriomycetes; order Caulochytriales; family Caulochytriaceae; genus Caulochytrium; species Caulochytrium protostelioides. Next base: position 2,719 of record ML014232.1, on the reverse strand, counting down.
TCACGCATCATCGATTGCATGTCCATGTAGTAGCCGATTAGCCATTCACGCCTTTCGTATAACATAATCTACTCATACCCTACCTTCGCACACGAGACCAAGCCTATTTCGACTTCGAAGGGCATCACCCCAACATACAGCTTCATATTTCTGATCGATGGCAGGAGCTGTTCCGCATGACGCGGTGCCCCACGGTGTTTAATGGGTCCATCTGGAAGTCTGAGATCACATACACACCTCTGGTGGCGCTCTCACGACGCCTTTGTTCCGTCTTTACCCTTTCCGACGCGCGTCAGGCTGACGCCAAGGTGCTGCCTCAATGCCTCACTGCATGTATATTGTTTTTTTAACTCCTTCCGAAAACTTTTGATAATTCCTAACTATAACTCCCTAATTGGGAGGCAGCTCGTTGGGTCCCCCGTAAGAGATCACGCCATTATAGGAGACACGGATCTCTTCGCCGACAGCAATGTCTGTGATCTCCCGGGCGGTAATTATACAGCCGTGAGGCCGAAACTTGGCGTTGGGCTTCCCGCCGCGACTGACGAAGCGAAGCACGCCTGACATGAGATTGTCGGGATGCCCGCCGACCGAAATGTTGCTGAGCTGCTCAAACTCCTGGCTGTCCGGCGGAAGTACGATAGCAAAGGTCCGTCCGATGAGCCCAGGAATGACCAGTCCCCTGAAAATTGGTTTCGGGGCAAAGACACCGTGTTCCTTGAACTTGCTGTGGGGGTTCTTGACGACACATCGGGTGGGAACGATCTGAAAGGTGCAAGCATTCAGTTGAAGGGTGTAAAAACAGGTTGCCGACTCGAAGAAAGCTTCACGAAGGGCGCTGTCCACGGTCTTCCACGACGACAGCCAAGTTTTCACGGCGCCAAGGGTTTTACCAAAAGAGACGTCTCCAAATACGGCGGGTTCACCTGCGAAGGCTTGGAGCAGCGATGGTGCCGCCTGAGTGGTGCCGACCTGCAGCACGTGATCAGCGATGAAAAGGCAAAGATTAGGGAAGCGTCCTCGCAAAAGACGGTCGGGTCGAAGAATGGGGTCAAGCGTCTCTGTGAGGGAGGGCCAAATTCTCGGCTGAAGGCAAGCGGGAGGTTCCCTTCAAACCAAAAGGTATGTCGACTATCGAGGTAACGCAGAACCAGTCGGCATAAACAATTACATCGCGTCGATAGAAGAGATCGAGTACGAATCTCCGATAGGGGAGCGGCTCAAGATCCACCTGGACGGGCTGGTGACGACGAGTGACAACCATCGTGGTGTAGATCAGATAACGTATGTGATCAAGAAGGTAGATAACGTCAGTCCCGTCCCATTCCAGCCACGTCATGAGTCCCTACACCACCCTCCGTTCCTGTGTCTAGACGGTTTCCGTTGACCTGCTGTATCGGCTGGCGGACCCGGATACGCGCTCGTCGCCCCGTCTCATTGTCATTGCAGACTGGATCTGCATGCTTGCCATCGTGGACATCCCCCTTGGTTTGAAGAGACTTCTCTCATCAAGCTCCAGATCGAGGAAGACGAAGCCCACGCCGTCGCTCCCCTGCTAGACCGTGAGGCCGTTCCCGATGTCCAGTTCGTCTGCCTGCGCAGATTCATAGTGATTCAGGTCGAACAGTACGGCCCGGCTGCAGCCGCGAGAGCACTCGCCGGTGCATGCGATGGTGAGCCGTCCAGCTTCGGGGGAATGGAATGTCACGCCGCCTTCTTGTCGCAGGCTCTCTAGCCGTTCCGCCCTCTGTAGAAACAGCTGGGCTCGCAGTTCCGGCCCTTACTGCTGGAGCTCGCCTTCAACTTCTACGCGCTACACAGTGACAGCTGTCCTATCCGCATCGCGCGTGTCCCTGGTGCCAGCGGCAGCTTCAAGGAGCACGGGGTGTTCGCCAGAGTAGCGATCGAGCAGCACGCGACGATCGCGGGGCTGGTTGGACGCACCATCGCCGTCAAGCCTGACGCTGTGGATCACTTGAGCAACATCAGTGTTGGCGAGTGTGCCGACAACCTGATGACTGGCGTGCTCCGGTTCGCCAATCACAGTCGCTCACCGAACGTCAAGTTCAAGCCCCACGGCTACATGATCGCGTCTGGCAGACTGGCACGATCCCGACCGTATGGCAGGACGCCATCACGGTCTGCTTGCCTAAGCCTGGAGACCCACGGGACCCGGGTAACGAGGGAGTAGGGCCGCCTGTATGGGCAGAAAGTATCGTGTACCGCTAGGAGGGTAAAGTGACGGTTTTAGTGGGTGAGGGGCAGCGAGAATGGGTCCTACAGCCGCCAAGTCCCACACTACCTGGGAGCTATATGCTGACCCGGGTGTACGTCAGGTGCGTCTCCAGTCGGTGCAGGAAGACGTACCGGCTGATGTGGGCCATCCGGTTCTTGGACGGGTGCTCGAGCCAAGATGCCGTGGCAAGGATCTTGCGGGCGATCTGCACGGTCACGCGCTTGCCCACGGCGTCGGTCATGGCTCGGGTGACGAGCAGCGAGAAGGCCGCGGGGAGGAAGAGCTGGCCATGCGGTCCACGGAACAGGGGCTGGCCCGCCTCGCGATGCGCGAGGAGGCGGCGCAGGAGGGCGACGAGCTGCGGGTCGGTCGTGATGCGGAAGACCTGGGGCCCGTAGGTCCGGACGGTCTTGTAGTCGTCCAGACCGATGGCAATCGGCGTCATGGCACCCGGCTAACACCAGACCGTCGCTTTCAACGAGG
>ML014231.1:0-59314 GCA_003615045.1 Caulochytrium protostelioides | reverse complement strand
GCCGTGGCAGAGGGAGGCGCTTCCGTCAGGAAGTCGCTGACACAACAAAAATATCTCGAATAGTATAGTGGCTAGTACTTCCGCCTGTCACGCGGATGACCGGGGTTCGATTCCCCGTTCGAGAGAATGATTTTGCATCATCACCTATGATCGGCTGTACTATTTGTTGAGGGTCTTGCTGCCTGAGGTCTTCATAAATTTTCGTTTTGATCGCGAGCACCACAGACCTGAGTGGATCATACTTTATACAGCCTTATCAAGCAATCGTCTGCAATTGCGTTTGCAAGATATCAGCGTGGGTAGGCAGCCTTTGCGTCTGGGCCCTTACGAGACGAGCTCCCATTTGCACGACTGGTCGCTGTAACGACATGAGTGCTGGATCGTGGACTGACCGAATGCTTCGTTAGCGATGGGTCCATGCGGGGCTTTACGTGGGAGTCGTTCGGTCTGGCTGCGCTTTGCGCGGCCCATGCCGATCCGACCTCGTGTGGCGTGCTCCGCGGCCGTGACTCGTGGCCGTGGTCGCGAACGGCGCGGCCCCTGCCGCCTCTAGCCGACGCCACGGCCACGGCGCGGTCGAAGCATCGGGTTCCTGTCGGACTTGCGGCCGCGCCGATGGGCCGAAGCGCCCCCGCCATTGTCGTCTCGTCGCAGATCACGCGGCTGCCACTGTCGGATTGCGACATGCACTCGGCGGCGTGCTCGTCGCCGATCGCACGATGTCTCGATGAGGGCAACTCGTGCCGCTCGCGCGTGTCCATGCCCTAGCTGGGGTCCATCTCGGCGGCCACGCGGCCGTTTCGCCGACCGCATCGCATCGCAACGCATCGCATCGGAGGGAAGTGGACCTGCCGCGACCCCTTCCCTTGATCGTCGCCGTGTCGGCGACGGCGACCTCCATCCAGTTTCGCGTTGACGCAGACAGAACCGATCAAGCCGCTCGCTCATTCGCTCGCTCGCTGTCGCTATCCTGCTGCGCATCGGTTTCGCTCGGTGACGCGCTCCTGCGTATCGTGTGGCTGCGCCATGGTTGCGCCACCTGCGGGCGCCGGCCTGGCGCCGGGCGAGGCGCTGACCAAAGCGCCGCCCAAGGCGACAACGCCAGCCGAGGCCCTGTATACCCGGCTGGAGCAAGTAGGCCGCGGCTCGTTCGGCGCCGTGTACCGCGGCATCCACAAGCTCACAGGCGACGTCGTGGCGATCAAAGTCCTGGATCTGGACACCGACGACGACGAAATCATGGACATCCAGAAGGAGATTACGCTGCTCTCGAACTGCGAGAGCCCCTATATCATCCAGTACCGCGGCTCATACCTGCAGGGCACGAAGCTCTGGGTAATCATGGACTATGCTTCAGGCGGATCGATGCGGTCCGTGCTCAAGTCGGGGGTGATCGAGGAGCGTCACATCGCCGTGATCGCGTCGGAGGTCTGCCAGGCCCTGCACTATCTGCACAAGCACGCAGGCATCATCCATCGCGACATCAAGGCCGCCAACATCCTTCTGACCGAGGACGGCCGCGTGCGGCTGTGCGACTTTGGCGTCGCCGGCCAAATTAGCCTCAGCTGTTTGCGGCGTACCTCGTTTGTCGGCACGCCCTACTGGATGCCGCCCGAGATCATCCAGCGCTCACACTACGACACCAAAGCCGATATCTGGTCGCTCGGCATCACGATGATCGAGCTCGCCAAGGGCAACCCGCCGTTTGCGGACCAGGACCCGCGGCGCGCCATCTTCCTGATTCCGCGGTCGCCGCCCGCCCGGCTCGAGGAGAAGCTCTTCTCCCCGGCCCTGCGCGAATTCGTGGCGCTCTGTCTCCAGACCAATCCGGACCTGCGGCCAACGGCCGAGGAGCTCCTCAAGACCAAACTCGTCCGCGGCGCCTCGCGCGATCCGATGGCGCTGCAGGATCTGCTCCGGCGGCACCAGGCATGGCAGCGCAGCCAACCTCCGTCCTCCGGCCCCTCCCTGGCGTCTGGGCAGAGCCGAGGCGAAGGCGGCGGCGAGGACGAGGAGGATGATGGCGAGGATGCCTTGCCCTCCGACGACGACTGGGTCTTTGAATCCATTAAAGGCGACCTTCCGCGACTCTCGCGGGAGGTCCCCAAGATCCACGCGTCGGTGCCGTCGCCGTCCGCGGTCACCACCACCCTTGATCCCGCACGCTCTGCCCCGATGCGGCCGCCCCTGCCGACACCGCCGTCCACCCGCGTCACCGCCGTCGAGACGCCCACCATGCGCCCCGCCTCCGCGGCGGGCCGCGACCCCCGCGCCCGCGTCCCGCCGCCCCCAGAGCCGCCACGGAGTGCTGCGGCTGCGGCGGCCGCCGCCGCGCATGGCGTCGTGCTGAGCCACGGCGCGTACCTGCTGCACGACCCGGGGCCGCCCGTGGACGCCGCCGGCGCCGACCCGAACGAGACGATGCCCATGAGCGAGCATGGCGGCGGTAGGCGGCCGCTGCCGCGACTCCCGGGTTCCGGCTTTGCGCGCACCGACCACGATCACGACGCGGGCAGCGGCACCGTGCGCCGCATCCACGTCCCGCCGGCGCCGACCACGCCGTCGGCCGCCGCCTCGTTCTCGTCGCCGGCGCCGGCGCCGGCGCCCGCGGCGGCGGCGCAGGACGCCGAGCCGAGCACCCTGAAGGCGACCAGCTGGGCCACGAAGCGGGCCGAGCGCGACGCGCTGCTCAACCACGTGGCCCACGGCCCGCGGTTGTCGCCGCAGGGACGGTCGGCGGCGGCGGCGGCGCGGTCGGACCGGTCGGGCGCGTCGCGCGACGAGGACGCGGCGCGGCGGCGCGGGCCTGGCGAGGCGGCGGCGGCGCTGCGCAGTGGCGAGAGTGGGTGGGAAGGGGCGGAGACGCCGCTGGTGGAGGAGCCGGCCGAGGCGCGTCCGCTGCGTCCGCTACCGGATGCCGTGCGCGGCGCATGGCGGTCTCCGCCCCGCGACGCGTCGAGTGACGACGTGACACCTGCCGGCGTCGAGGCGAGCGCGCCGTCCTATGCCTTGCCTCGGCCAAGCGGGCCAAGCGGGCTGAGCCACGTCGCGCCTGCGCTGGCGACACATCCAGCAGCGCCGCATCCAGGAATGCCGCATCCAGGAATGCCGCATCTCGCAGCGGCCTCGAGCCGTTTCGCCCTGATCAAGCCGAACGACATGATCCCGATCCCGGCGCCCGTTCCCTTCCTGTACATGTGGCCGCAGTCGAAGCTGGTCGTCGAGATCCGTGCGCGGCTGAAGGACCTCGATCGGTATGTCCGGGCGGCCCAGGAGGTCACGGACTATGTGCCGGGCGACCCTGCCGACGTCTAGCAGGCTATGCGGTTCCTGGCCCACTGTGCTGCGCCATCTCGATGGGATTGCACCCTGAAGGACTAACCGAAGCACATATTGTTATTTATCGATCGTGACTCCCAGAGTGCTGCAGACAAGACATTCGGCCTTAGACCGCCCTGGGGACGAGTTGCTCTACCTTTGGGAACGATCCGGGCAGAACCAACATGGGGCTGTACGGAGGCCAGCAGCGAGTGTTCGCCAAGTTCCTCGATCGCGTCGCCGACGGGGCGGCCACGGAAGCCCGTGGTGGTGGCCTAAAGCGCATCCAAGTCTGCCCCCGGGGTAAGAGCCAGACCGCCGTTCCAACGGCTCGCGCATACCAGGCGTGTGCCCAGCATTTCCGCACCATCCTCGTCGGCGAGTTCCGGACGACCCCGGTGCATGCCGAGACGAATCAGATCCTGAGCAAGGTCCAAACCCGGGACCCGATGGTCGTGCCGATCTCTCGCGCGTCCCGGGCGGCCGCCCCCCCCGGCCGCGCCGACGGCCGTCAACCGGGTCCGCAGGACCCGGGTGTATGCCCAGACGCATGTGGTTCTGAAACCCGGTCAACGCCGGCGCCCGGGGATCGTGGTCCGAGGTTAGCTGAGGTATAAAGCCACCCACGGCCAGTTTTCGAACCGCGATCTCTATGCCGCGTTGAACATCCGACGCTGCCTGACCTCACTCCTGGGACCTGCTGCGTTGTACCACATTCCCGGGGCAAGCCCCGTTGCAGCCCGTCGTCGGCAAGCGTTTCCGGCAATCAACCGCATGCGGTACTGCCCCCACGGGGTCCCCCGCGGGAGCACCAAGGAGGGCATGGTGTTCGGTTCGGTGTTCGTGTTCGGTCGTCTCAAGGGAGAGCCTGTATGTATAGAAACGGAGAGCCGAGAGCCGCAAGCGATCGGCCTTATGCGATGGCGAAGGGGCGCCCCCCGCGCGGCTCCATCGTTTCAGAGTGGTCAGTCCAGCACAAAGTAGCCCATGAGGGCTTTGATGGTGGGGCGCACGGCGCCGGGCACATGGAGCCCCGAGAAGAGGTAGCCCATGGACACGGTAAAAAGCATAAGGTCCAGATGCATGAACCAGTGCTCGCTCTGGCGCACCATGCCCGTGCGGAACAGCAAGCTTTCGATGGCCTTGGGCAGCGTGTAGATGCCCATCTCGCGGCGTCGAGACCGGCGCTCGAGCAGAATACTCAGCCCGCACAGGAAGGAGCCCAGGGTCGGGCCGAGGGCGGTGTCCTGGCCGGTGGTGCGCCGCACGACGCAGATCGAGCTCCAAATGATGGTGACGAACATGCTGAGGAACGTGGTCGAGTGGAGCGCATGGAAGGTGGTGCGCTGCAGCATCCGCGCCATCGCGTCCATCGTTTTGGGCCGACTAAAGATAAGCGCCGGGATGAGATGGACGGGCACGTAGATGCGGAGAGCGCGCTGGAAGGCGCTCCAGAAGATTTGCCACCAATGACGTGGACACGAGATGAGGTCACCGTGTGTGATCCAGCACGGGAATTGGCCGAAATCGGCATTGCCCCAGCTCAGCGGCAGCTTCAGCGTGTCCATTGCACTGACCGCGAGCTGGTTGTCCGGCATTGGCTTTGTGTAGGAGACAAGCCCTTCCTTGGACAACTTCAACGCTTCGAGAATGGGCGGCTCAATGTCGGCCATACTGGTAATCCAGTTCGCATACGACTTGGGTAAAGCATCGGGACTGTGCATCAGAAAAAAAGGGTCGGGTGAGTCAAGCCATTCGAGACGTGCCGCGCTGTGGCGTCGATTTGAAACGTATCATCACGCGAGACATCACGCATGGCATCACGCATAGCATGAGTCGTCAGCATGATGGTCTTACCAGTAGAACCAGGACCGCATGATCTCCCAGCTGGAGAGCACAAAGACGACCGTGTCGGCGTGGTCATAGATGGGCCGGGGCACCCAGGCAAACATGGATGAGACGAGCGGCTGCTGGAACTGAATCAGCGAGTCGAGGGCCCGGACGCCCATAAACAGCGCAAAGTCGGGCCGCGGGCGGCGCAGGCTCCGGTACGCACAGGCGCCGGCAATCACGCCGGCGACGAATTTGGGGATTTGCGGCTTCGTGACCACCCCCTTCCATGCCAAATTCACGAGATCCGTCGTCGAATCGCTCACACTGACATCGTCGTCGTCATCGTCGCCGTCCGCCGGGTGCGGGGCCTCGCCATCATGGCCACCGTGGTCGTCGTGGACCTCGCCGGCGAGATCATCATTGGAGAACGAGGAAAAGAAGGCCGGGCGGCCCCGTTTGCGCATCATAGACGCTGCGGAGGTGCCGGACCGGGCGGACCAGCTCTCGCTGGTGGCCGTAGTGTCCGAATCCTCGGCCTCGTCTTCGCTTCCGATCGTGAGCGGCGCGACGAGCGGCCGCGACGGTGGCAGCGACGGCCCCGTCTGTGTCGAGGTCGTCGTGCCCGTGGCGCTGGTGACTGCATTTGCGTTAGCGGTGGCGGTGGCGGTCGCGTTAGCCGGAGTCGCAGCAGCAGCAGCAGCAGCAGCAGCAGCGAGACCGAGACCACTGCTTCCCGGTGGGCCGCTCGCGCTGCCGCTGTGGTCTTTTCGGTGATGGGGATGCGGGCGCAGCGTGACGCCGGCGTGCGGCGTAGCGGCATGCGGGATGCGGCGGATGACGCCCGGGTAGGTGCCGTGGCCGCCGGCGGGCAGGGCGCCGCGGGCGGCACCGGAGAGGGGCGCCAGGCTGTGGACGTCGGCCACGTCGCCGCGGGCGCTGCGGTCGAGCGGGCCGGCGAGCCGCGTCGAGGAGCGGATGCGTGTGGGCCGGTAGACGCGGTTGAGGAGCGACCAGTGGACGACGACGCGGAAGAAGATGCCGTCGAGGAAGTGGAAGGTGCCGAAGAGGATACTGAGGAACCGCGGGAGGTCGGCGTTCACGGCGCGGCGCGTGATCCCGAGCAGCAGCGTCGCCAGCGGCACGGCGGGCTTCGCGGGCCGGCGGCCGCGCTGCAGGAGGAGCTGCTGCGTGAGCCGCGTCACGAGCGCGATGAGGATCGCCGGCAGGCCCGAGACGAGCAGGCCCGCCAGATACGCGCGGGTGCTTGCGCTGAGCGTGCGCAGCAGCACCTTCTGGATGGACGCGAGCGTCTTGGCCTGGCGCTCGCTCAGGACCCGATCGCGCGTGTCGAGCCACAGCCGCGAGGCGCTCGGCAGCAGCGCCTGCAGACTCAGGCTCGACCGGGCCGCCGGCGAGAGCCAGGCGCCGCGGTCCGTCGGCGATCGCTCCCTTGATGGATCCTGGGATCGGTCGTGCGGGGCTAAGGCGGCGTCGGCCTCGAGCGGCGAGGTCACTGCCGGATCCCCCGCCGAGTCTGGCAGCACCCGGCCGATCGCACGGGACCGGGCCGAGCCGTCGACGACCGGCGGCGCCGGTGAGTGGTGCCCGCCCATCGCGCGCGCTCCCGCACGGTACAGTCGTCTCACACGGTCGAGCGCTGCTCAGCGAGGCGATGGCGGGCGGCAGACGGCGGGCGCTCGCGGTGCGCGCATGTGGAAAACGGGGATGACCGGGTTGTGCACGCACCACCTCACCCGTGTCAGCACGCGACTCGCAGCGATCAGCGATCGGACGGTTTCAAAGTCACGGAAGAGTATGAATTTGGGTTGACGACAGCCGGTCCATGCGGCTGAGGGGGGGCCGTCCACCCGTCCACCGGCGGCGACCGCGAGACGGGTGCGACCGCGTCGGTCGCTGGAAGGACTCTTGAGGGGGGGGCCTTGTCGTTGTGCAGCTTCGACGCAGAGCGATCGATCGTTCTGGCCGCATCGGCGTCGGCCTCCTCGCGAGGACGATCGATCGCTGAGGCGGGTTCGCACGTGACCCGAGGCGGGCGCGTACGGCCGCCGCCGCCGCCGCCGCCGCCGCCGCCGCGACGATCTCGCTCGGGTCGCTCGGGCGGGAAAGCGTGCGGCCGCGCGGCTGGCGTGGCGCAGCCGCCGCGGACCTGTGGGCTCAGCCTGGCTAAGCCACGCGTTTCGGTGCCCCCACACGGGCGACGGCCGGAACGCGGCGTTCCGGCTGAGCCACCCGCGGGCCCACGCCCGGGCCGAGCGGCACCGCCGCCGCTGGCCCTTTCCGTGGCCGGACGAGCTGCCAGGATCGACGGGCGCGGGCCGGAGTCCGGTGCCACTGACGAGCCGTTCGTCTTGGAGTCAGCGATGCGCAGCCGCTCAGTGAAAGGAAAGGCGGCGATCGAGGCGATGCGCTCGATCGGCATCTCTTCATGGTGGCCAGACGATGGGCACGTGCGCGCGGTCGCTGGGGCCGTCGCGAGACGCGTGTCCATCTCAGGACGGCCCGCCCGCCTCGCTGATGGCGCCTTTGCCCGACGATACCCGCCCCGTACCGTACCCATCGCAGCGCAGCGCGCTGTGCCCGCGTCACCACCATTAATCGCCGGCGATCGCCCCGTCGTCTCGTCATCTCGGGTGGCTCAGATCTCCCTGATTGGCACGATAGCGAGCTCGGAAGCACCACGTGGCCGACGGCCTGCCGCATTTCATTTCGGGAGCCCCCCTCTTGGTTCCCCCCGTTCTGCGGTCGCGTCCTGGGAGTCCAGCGAAGTCCTGTGCCCGCTGCCGTTTCTTGCCATCTGCCGTCCTGAGCCGGGATCGCTGCAGGCGCTTGTTCGCTGCATCCGAGTGCGATCTGAAATCGCCGCTGACGGCCCGCGTTGTTGATTGACGCGAGTGAGGACGGTGTGCGTCTTTTTTTATTGCCATTGATTGCTGAGCCTCGCGCGCCGCTGACGCATCGCTTCAGACCAGCCAGTCGCTGCCAGTCCCAGCGATTACCGGCGCCGCGCCGACTGTCTGCCACGCGTTGGGAGCGTCGTCGCCACGATGAGCGGCCCGCAGACGCCGTCCGGGTCCCGCGACGCCATGGGCTACCGGCCCTTAGCGAGCCACGAAGACGGCGCCGCGCCCGTCGCGCCCGACGCCGCCAGCCACGACCACGGTCCCGACCTCGGCCTCGGCTTCGCCGGCCTCGGCGCCGCGGCGCCGCCCGCGGCCGGCATCGCCGCCCCGGCGCCGCGTCCCCGGTCCCTATCGTCCTCCCCGAGCCTTCCGCTCACGAACGGCTTCGTCTTGCACAGCGTCACGGGGTCGCCCGAGCGGCGGTATCCCGCGGGCGCGGCAGTGCCCGCCTTGGGGTCCGGGTCCCGGGCCCCGCAGGAGGACGCGCGCGGGGGCCGCGCCCCGTCGCCCGCCGCGGGCGCGCCGACCGCGGCATCGACGTCGTCCTCCTTCTCGTCGCCCGAATCAGAGCGCGTGGCGAAGCAACAGTCGTGGCATCGCCACGGCGCCACGGTCTCGGCGGCCTCCTCGAGCTCCTCGCCGTCGACGCCCGCCGCGGGCGGCGCCTCGTCACGGTCGTCGGCCCGCTCGGAGGCGGCGGGGGGCCCGACCAAGGTGACGCGGCGGCCGCAGCGCCACTCGCATCTGTCGGCCTCGGCGCGGCGGAAGCAGCAGTACACGCACGCGCCGTCGCTGCTGATCAATTCGGACGCGCCCATTATCGAGCCCGGATCGCTGCCCGACTCGCTCGTGCCCGCGCCCGACGATTTTATCAACCCCGTGCCGCCCGTCACGCCGCTCACGAGCAAGCAGTTTCTCGCCATCATTGACGAGGTCCGCGCCGCGATCGCGGAAGGCATCCATCCGGTCCGCATCGCGCAGGGCTCGTCGGGATCCTACTTCTGCAAGAACCGACTGGGCGAGGTCGTGGGCGTGTTTAAGCCCAAGGACGAGGAGCCTTATGGGCAGCTCAACCCGAAGTGGACGAAGTGGGTCCACAAGAACCTGTTTCCGTGCTGCTTTGGGCGCAGCTGCTTGATTCCCAATCTCGGCTACATTTCCGAAGCCGCCGCCAGCTATCTCGACCGTCGACTCGAGCTGAACGTCGTGCCCCGCACCGAGATCGTCTATCTGAGCTCGACCAGCTTCTACTACAACGCCAAGGATACCAAAGCTTACCGCTTGCATGGCGTGCCGTTGCCTGAAAAGATCGGCAGCTTCCAGATCTTCCTCAAAGGCTTCCGTGACGCCACCACCTTCTTTAAACAGGGCTACCGTCACATCTTCGATGCCGTGCCGTCGCCGACGTCGGCCGCAGACCGCACAGCGGCCACCGAAACGACCACGGGGACATCGAGCCGGTACGGCGACCGTTCGACCACGTCGTACTCCCACACGCCGACGCAACCGTCCTCATCCTCCTCCGGCGGCCCGCCCCTGCCAGCCTGGTCGCCCCAGATGCAGCGGGAGTTCCAGTGGGGCTTTGAGCGCCTCGTGGTTCTCGACTACCTTCAGCGCAACACCGATCGCGGCCTCGACAACTGGATGGTCCGTGTCCAGACCGGCCCGGCCGAAGACCCGCGCGCGCCGCTGCTCGGCGACCTCCACGATCATGGGAACGACCATATGGCCGAGGGACCGGCGACGTCGCTGCTCGGCCAAGTGGACGCGGTCTCGCCCGGCAGTGGCGGCGGTGCGCCCGATCCCGACGAGCTGCACGCGCTTGTCTCGACGGCGGGCTCCGTCGCGACGCACGACCTCCTGCCGGGCCTCACGCCGTCCCACGACCCGGCGGCCGTCGTCGCCCGCGCCGAGTCGGCCGCCCACGTGCCCGCCGCCCTGCAGGACCACAGCGTCCGCTCCATCCTCGATCTCTCGCCGGACGGCATGGCCGCCGCCACGGGGCTCACGCCCGCGCCGGACCTCCTCTCGGACGACGCTGACCCGAGCTTCCGCTTCGGGGCCTGCGTGGGCGCCACCGCCACCGCCGCCACCGCCGCCGCGCCCACGAGCATGTTCCGTGCGCCGGCAGCGCACGCGTCGGCGGCGGCGTCGGCGGCGCCGGCCGGCCGCGGCGAGAACGGCCAGCCCCAGCCGGGCCCGACGGACGCCCGCCGTGGCGCAGCCGCGTCGCGGTCCCACGTGTCATCGTCGTCGGCGGCGGCGGCGGCGGCGTCCCGCGTCCCGCGCGGTCTGCCGCAGGTCCAGATCGCCGCCATCGACAACGGCCTCGCTTTCCCGTACAAGCACCCCGACCGGTGGCGCAGCTACCCGTACGGCTGGGCCTTCCTCCCGATCGCGCGCGTGCCCTTCTCGGAGGAGACGCGGCGGCAGATCCTGCACCTGCTGACGAGCCCGACGTGGTGGAAGGAGACCTACGACGGGATGGAAGCGCTGTTCCGGCTCGATTCGGACTTCAACGAGACCATGTTCCGCAAGCAGAAGGCCGTGCTGCGCGGCGAGGGGTACAACCTCGTGGAGGTCCTCCAGCGGAGCCGCAGCGGCGACCCGCTGACGGGCAGCCCGCTCGCGCTGGTCCGCCGGCCCGTGGTCGCGGTGTACGAGGAAGTCCTGGACGAGGACGGCGGCGACGAGTATGACGACGACGTGCTGCTCACGGGCGCGCCGCATGGCCGCGGCACGCGCCGCAAGCGCTCGCGCCGCCGCGGCCGGCCGCGCGGCTTTGTCGCGCGCAGCAAGCGCGGGTTCCACCGCGTCCGCCAGCGCTTCGAGACCTTCACCAAGTCACAGCCCTTCTTTCACTTCTGCTGACGCGATCGCCGCCCCGCCGGCGCCTTCGCTGGCCATGGTTCTGCCACGGTGGGATGCCGATGGCCCTGCGTCGACCATCCCAAACTATCCAGCTCTTTTTTTTTCTACATATCCCCATCCAGACTATCGCGCAGCGCTCGAGGGCCCTTGGGTGCGTCGGCGCCGGCGCCGACGCGGTCGGGCTCACGCCGAGTCCGGCCACGTGGCGAGCAGCTGCTCGAGGCGGAAGTTGTTGATGAGCTTGCGGTGCTGCGCCGAGAGGGTGATGAGGGCCGCGGCGTCCAGCGCCGCGACCGCGGCCGCGGCACTGCTCGTGGGTGCGGGCCCGCCCGCAGTGGCGACGGCGGCGGCGGCGGCGGCGGTGCTGGCGGTCGTCGGGAGACCCGGGACGGCGCCCGGCGCCGTCGGCGCGCCGGTCCCGCCGGCGGCCAGGGCGTTGGGGCCTTTTCCCGCCGCCGTGAGCGGGGCGGCAGCGGCGGCGGCGGCCGACTCGAGGCCGTTGGGGCGGGCGGGCGGCGCGATGCCGACGTGGAGGATGTGCTCCATGGCGCGCTCGACGTGGGTCATGGTCTCGTGCAGGATGGCGTCGACCTCGACGGCGACCATGCCGACGCGGACGGCGAGGTCGTCGAGCTGGCCGTCCTTGTCCTCGAGGGCGCGGGCGTGGCGGCGGTCGGCATCGGCGGCGTGCGCGACGAGGGCCTCGTTCTGGGCGGTCGCGGCCTCCAGCTGCTGCGCGAGCTGGGCGGTGGCGGCGGCGGCCTGGCGCGTGTGTCGGGCGGCGTCGGCGTCGGCGTCGGCGACGAACTGGCGCAGCTCCCGGTCGCGCGCCGCGAGCCGCTCCTCGAGGTCGCGGATCTGCTGGGTCGCGCTCGCGAGGCGCGACTGCTGGCGGACCCAGCGCTCGTGCTCGTCGCTCTGGGCGTGGCTGCGCAGCGCCTGCTCGGACGCGGCCTGGACGAGCAGCTCGGAGGCCAGCAGCTCGGCGGGCCGCACGACGGCGGCCTTGGCGGTCTTGGCGCTGGCCTGGGTCTTGGGGGTGGCCTTGGGCGGCATGACGCCCGGGTCTGGCGAGGGAAGGAGGGACGCCGGGAGGGACGGGGGCCGCGTGATCGGCGGACGCCCTTCGCGCCGGATCGCCCCAGGACGATCGATCGTTCTGCGCCCTCGCCGCGGGTGGATTGGCCCTCGAAGGCCAATCGAAGGCCGTCCGCGATTTTAAGCTTTTTTTTTTTGTTCTCGCGTGGACCGTGGGCGCCTCCCGCCGTCGTCGGTCGTGTTGCGTGTGCCGTCGTGTGACGATCGTTCCCTCCGACGGGCGACTGCGACGCGGGATCGCTCGACGGTGGATCGATCGACGGGAACGGCGGACGGCCATCGATCGGCGGCCGCCGCGTCGGCATCGGCCGCCGTTGTGGTCCGCGTCGTGGGCCGTGGGACGGGCCCTCGCCGCGCTCGAAGCCGCGCGGCGCGGGCCCGTCGTCTCGCTCAGGCCGCCCGACGGGCCGCCGCCGCCGCCGCCGCTGCGCGCGCCTTCGGCCGTCTTCCGTGTGGTGCGGTGGGGCCCCCCGGCCCGAAGCATCGGTCCGCACCCGCGGCGACGGCGGCTCCGACGGACAGACGGCGGCTCCGCCCGCCCGCCCCCCGCGTCGACGCCCACGCTCGCCCGCCGGGCCTCCGCCGCTCGCCGCTCGCCGCCCGACGGCGCTCAGCCCCCTCACGCCTGCGCCCTCACGGCCGCCGACCGACCGCCGCCCCCCCGTCTCGCCCCCCTCGCGAGCGCGCACACGAAGGCTAACGCCGCGAAAGGCGGCGAAATCCGGGACTATAAAAGGCGCGACGGCGGGCGGCCCGTCCACCGGGCGCTCGGGCGGGCGTCGGGCCACGCCCGTCCCAGCGGCCCCCGCGCCGCCGCGCGCCGCCGCAGGACGCCGGCCGCGGCCCCCGAGCCTCTCCCGAGCCGCTCCCGAGCCTCGGGCCACGGAGGGAATGAAGCCGTCGCGGACGGTATGCGGACGTGGCCCACGGCCTCTCGCCCCTCTCGCCCCTCTCCCGTGATCCCAGCGGTCGCTCGCGTTTGGCTACTCGCTGAGGCGTCCTGGTGGCGTCCTGGTGGCGCGTCCTGGTCCTTCCACCCCGTTGGGCTCCTCCCTCCGCCTGTCTCGCGACCGCGCGCGCTGCCGTCACACACACCCACATCCACACCCCCCACACCCACACGTTGCGCACAAGGACGTCGCCGTCACGCATCGGGCAGAGCGACGGGCCGTGTCACGAACAGCGTGCATGATAGACACCAGCGAAGCAAAAAAAAAAACATACCATTAAAAATTTCGGCTCGACCGGCGCATGACTGGCGAACCGCCACACAGCAGCATCAGACCCCCCCCCAATCAGAAGCCGTGGTACCAGACCCGACGTCACTCTGTACGGCACGACTGCATTTCCCACCGCGACCATCGCCTTTCCTCGCCCCCCCCCTTTTTTTTGGAGTTCCGTTCCACGGAACACCGTCGACGACGAGCCCGTCGGCTCACATTGGATCCGTCTTGGTGCCACGTGGCTTGACAGCTCGCATCGCAGCCCACCCGCTGAGACCGTTGTTGAACACACCCCCAAGCCGGTCAGTGCGAGCTGAAACGCGGCTCACGTCCTCGCAAAGTCTCAGGGGCCAGGTGAGGCAAGCGCTTGCTTTGCTCATCCTCGGCGGATCGATCGTGCTGGACGTGTGTGAGCAATTGATAGCATCCGGCGGCCTGTGTGAACGTGTGTGTGAACGTGTGTGTGCGTGCGCGCGTGTGCGTGCGTGTGTGTGTGTGACGCACGTGTCCACGGGTGGACGACCCTTCCTCCCTGGCGTCTCTTCCTTGGCGGTGGCCCCGTACCACGTTGTACGTCCATCTCGGACGTCGGCTCGGCTGATTTAAGCGGTATCACCCCCCCAGCTTCGTGGTGGTGCGGTGTCACAGGTTGATTGGCAGCTTGCGCGTTGCGCGTGGTTTCCTCGATTCTTCGATCGACTGACCGCTTGATCGATCGCTCGATCGACTTGCGATTGCCTTCTCGACGGTGGGTTCAGTGATGACCACTCCCGAAGGATCGCCGCCGCCTGCTTCGCCGCGCCACGCCGATATGTCGGTCGACAGCACGGACGGCACCACCGCCCAGGAGCGTGCCCTGCATCACGGCCCCGCGCCGACGTCGCCAGCCGCAAAACCGCTGGTCAAGGTCGACGTGACGCGCCACACGCTTCCGCCCGTGGCCGAGCCCCAGTCCCCGGCCCGATCGCCGGACGCCGACCCGCCTGCGGCGGGCACGCCGGTCGCGGCCGCCATGGACGTGGACACGGTCGCGGCCGCCACGCCGCCCGAATCCCTCCCGGAACCGACTCAGGCGTCGTCTACGGACGCGTCGGCGTCGGCGTCGGCGTCGGCCCCGACCGCGGCCGAGCCGACAAGCCCGACACAGCCTCCGCCTGCGGAGACGTCGTCCTCGTCGCCCGTGACGGCGCCGCCGGCGGACGCCTCGGCGTCCCAACCCAATGGCGCGTCGACCGGCGACGCGGATGCGCCGGCTGATGCGAGTGCGACAGCCAATGCAGCGCCGGCCACGGACACGCTGGGTGATGCGGATGCGGATGGGGAGGCGGATGCCGATGGCGACGTGGTGAGCCAGTCGGCAACGACGGATGGGGCAAGGGCCGATGTGCTGGTGAAGAAGGATGCCGAGCACGAGGCCACGGTCTGGCTGGGGTCGCCGGATGCGGTTCGCAAGCAGCACCCGACCCCGCTCCCTGCCCCGGCCAAGGGCAGCTTGCTGGCGGATCAGATGCGGTTCTGTGTGCAGCTCGTTCGCAACATGAAGCGCAGCAACAAGGATGCGCTGCCCTTCTTGCGTCCCGTGGACCCGATCCTGCAGGGCGTGCCGCACTACCCGACGATGATCCCCTACCCGATGGATATCTCGACATTAGACGCCAAGCTTGCTCACCACCTGTACACCTCACCCGATGAGTTTGCGAAGGACGTTGAGCTCATGTTCGAGAACTGCTACCGCTTCAACGGTCGCGATGCCGCCATCTCCCAGTGCGCGATGGGCCTCGAGCGCATTTTCCGCAAGGGCATCGATAAGATGCCCCGGGTGCCCCGTCAGACTAGTGCGGCCGCGACAGCCGCGGCCGCGGCGGCATCGATGCCGGAAACGCCGGAGCCGCGAAGCCGCCGCGAGTCGGTGTTCAGCACCTCGACAGATGGCCACTCGTATCCCTCGCGGATGCGACGCGAAGCCTCGTCGCCGGCGCCGTCGTCGCCGACCGGTCACGCATTGGCCGGCGCGCCGGCCCACCCGCCGCGCGATCCGATGCTCAAGTTCTGCCACAGCCTGCTGACGAACCTGCTCAAGAAGCAGCATCGTGCGTACACCTTCCCGTTCCTCTACCCCGTGGACACGACCCTCTACCCGGCGTATGCCCACGTCGTGCTGGAGCCCGTCGATCTGTCGACCATCAAGATCCGCCTCGAGCGCGGCATCTACGAGAACGGCTGGCGCGGCACCACCAGCTGGCGACCGGGCGGCCCGATGGATCTGAGCGCCGGCCCGCCCGTCGACCCCTCGGCGTACCTCGCGGCGCGCGATGCGCAGCGCCCGCAGAACGAGCCCGAGTCGGCGCCGCTCTATGGGATCGATGCGTTCGATCGCGACATGCGCCTCCTTTTCCACAACGCATATACGTTCAACCCGCCGGCCACGGAAGTGCACAGCATGGGCCGACGGCTCCAGGCGGTCTACGAGGAAAAGATGGCCGATCGTCCGGACCACTTTGCCCCGGCCGAGCCGGTCCCGGCCCCTGCTGCGCCGGCAACAACGGCCGCGCACAAGAAGCGTGCGCGCGAGGCCGAGGCGCACGCCGCCCTCGCCTCAGGCGTAGACGGCATGGTGATTGACCACGACACCGGGATCGCGTCGCTGTCGGCCATTGGCCACGGCTCGACGTCGGGCACGGCGCACGGCAGCCCCTCCCTCGCCCTGGCCGGCGACGCGGAGGCCCAGATCCACGTCTTGGAGCAAACCATTCTGTCCCTGCATGCGCAGCTGCAGGCGGTGAAGGCGGCTCACCAAGCGACCTCAGGCGGCAAGGGCCGGGGCCGCGGCGGCCACCACGAGCTGGCGGCGCCGATCGCCCAGCTCGTGCCCTCGACCCAGTCCCTGGCCGCGCAAGCCGCCGCGATCCAGGACGCCTTGTCCCACATCACCAGCGGCCGCGTCGGCAGTGCCGGCGGCGCGGTGGGCGGGGCCTCTGCGGGCTCGGCGGCGGCGCGCCGCAAGCGCAAGCCGACGGCCGCCGATGGCGTGACGGGCGGCAGTCTCACGGCCTCGCCGGACGGCGCCATGGCGGGCGGCGCCATGGCGGGCGCCGGCGGCGTGGCCGCGGGCGCCCTGCCGCCGACAGGCAAGCGCCGTCGTGGCGCGCCGTCGGCGGGGCCTGGCGGCAAGAAGCGTGGCCAGAAGCGCTCGTCCGGGGGCGCGGCGGGCCACCGCCGTCCGGGCCCCACCGAGGGAGGCGTGCTGCCGGCGGCGGGCGCGCGTCCTGCGGCGGCGACGGCCGCGGTGCCGGTGGCGGCGGCCGCGGTGCCGGACATCACGTATGACCAGAAGCGCGAGCTGTCGGTCAAGATCAACGAGCTGGACGAAGCGGCGCTGTCGACGGTGTTCACGATGATCAGCGCGAGCATGCGCGCGAGCCGCGCGGCGGCGGGCCAGGGCGATGTGGACGACCCGCTTGCCGGCGAGGAAGAGATCGAGCTGGACATCGACGCCCTGGACAAGGGCACGCTGGTGAACCTGTACGAGTTTGTGATGCGGGCCACGGGGTCGCAGATCGCACCGCCGCTGCCGGCGGTGGCTGCGCCGGCGGCTGCGGGGCCTGCGCACGGCCACGCGCACGGCCACGCGCATGGGCATGGTCACGGCCATGGCCACGGCCACGGCCACGCACACGCGCACGCGCACCTGGACGCCCACGCGGCGCCCGTCTCGCTCTCGCTGTCCTCGTCGGACTCGGACTCTGACAGCGGGTCGGAGTCGGAGTCGGACCAGTCAGAGGCGGGCTGAAGCGTGGCCGCGTCTGCCGCGCTCGCTGCCGACCTTCCTTGCTGGCTGGCTGGCTGGCTTCCTCCCTCCCCGTGTACATGTATAGGCGTTTTACCGAACGTACAGGCCCACGTTCCGCAACCCGACACGCGCCCCGTGCCCGCCGTGGTGCGCCCCGAAGGGGGGCGCAGAGGCAGCGCGCCTTTGAGTTCAGTGGCGGATGCGCTGGCCGATCTTGGGCCGCAGGGGGGCTTGCTCGGGGTTGCGGCACAGCGCCTCCGGCCTGGCGGGTCCGGTCAGGCAGCGTCGGATGGTCAACGCGGCATGGGGAATCGCGGTTCGACAACTGGCCGTGGGTGGCTTTATACCTCAGCGAACCTCGGACCAGGATCCCCGGGCGCCGGCGTTGACCGGTTTGCAGGCCCCCATGCGTCTGGGCATACACCCGGGTCTCGCAGGACCCGGGTGTATGCCGTCGGCGCGGCCGGGGGGGGCGGCCGCCCGGGACGCGCGAGCGGTCGGCACCTGCGTCGGGTCCCGGGGGTTCGCCTTGGTCAGGATCTCGTTCGTCTCGGCATGCATCGGGGTCGTCCGGAACTTGTCGACCAGAACGGTGCGGAACCGCTGGGCACCCGCCTGGTCTGCGCGCGCCGTTGGAACCCCGGGCCGGCTCTGGACCGCGTGCCACGGCGGGTGGCGGTGGATGGCGGCGCGGCGGGCGCCGGAGCGTTGCGGTGAGCCGTGGGCGTGCGTGGCGCAGTCACCCCGCCCCCCGGCCCCGCTGGCGGCGCGTGTGGCGCAGCCCGCGAGGCGGGCGGACGTCTCGCTGTCCTCGCGGTCCGACGTCGGCGCGGCGCCCAATGGGTGCGCCCGGCCGTGTGACGCCCGCGCTGGCGCTGGCGCCCGCGCTGGCGCGCGAAACAACGGCCGCAGGGGTCCGGTGGCCGCGCTGCCTTCGGCGGTGCGGGCCGTGGCGCCTCGCGGGCCGCCCTGGATGTGTCGGCGGCTGCTGGGCCGGCGGGCGTCGGCGTCGGCAACGGCGTCGGCGTCGGCGTCGGCGTCGGCATCGGCGTCGGCATCGGCATCGGCATCGGCAACGGCGTCGGTGGCCACGCGTTGCTGATACGCCCCCACGCGCCACTCTCCACGCGCGGGCCATCCCAGGGCGGCCTGGCCGAGACGTCGGCGGCGAGGCGGGCGGGGTCGATGGCGTCGGCCGCGGCCGCGCCGTCGGCCGACCGCGCAAGCCGCAGGGACGCGGGACGCCCGCAGAGGTCGGAGCGCGCAGGGCCACCATGCCGCGGCGCCGTTCCTCGCTGCTGCTGCGATTCGCCCTTTTCTGCGATTCTCCGGTCCCCTGGACGCCCCTGCTGCCCGGAAGGCCCCGCCTGGAACCGCCGCCGGCGCGGTGCTCAGCGGCTCGGCGCTGTCGGCCGCGGCCCATGACGCGGTCGCTTCCGCCCGGCGCCGTCGATCGCCACGCGTCTTGAAAGCCAGTCCGCCGCCCGCCGGCACACCGACCACCAGTCCCCGGCCACGATCCCCGCCCCGCGAACGTCCGCAACGATGGCCGTCTCGCGGCCGGCGGCGCCCCCGCACTCCGAGACCTCCTCGGGCGACGGCGGCTCCAGCGACGACAGCGACGGCGGGCTGATCAGCCGCGCGCTCCGCAAGAAGCAGGAAGCCGCGAGGCAGGAAGCCGCCCGAAAGGCCGCGGCGGCGGCCAGCGTCGCCCGGTCCAGCTCGTCGGCGTCGTCGTCGGCGTCGGCGTCGGATGCGGAGCCGGCCTCCGTGGTCGTGGTGTCGCGCCCGTCGTCGCGCCGCGAACCGGCCGTCCGCGCCGCCGCCACGCGCCGCGTCATGCTCTCGGACGCCGACTCGGACGCCGAGGTCGACATCGACGACGCCTTCGTCGCCGCGGCCCTCGCGCAGCACCGCGGGACGGCCGCGGCGCGCGACGACAGCGACGACAGCGACGACAGCGACGACAGCGACGACGACCGGAGCGATGCGGGAACGCGCGACGGCGCCACGGGCGGAATCACCGCCCTCCGCTCGACCGTTGCGGTGTCGCCCGCGGCAGCCGCCCTGCCTCCCGCGCTCAGTGTCACCCGCGACGATGTCGTGCGGTCGCGCCCGACACGCGCGCGTGCGCCCGGCGGCGCCGACGCCGACGCCGACGCCGGCGAGGCGACGCCCTCCGAAGCCCCGTCCCACGTGTCCCTGCCGTGGTCCTACACCGAGTCCGAGCTGTCGGCCGCGTCCACGAACCACTCGGTCCGCGGCGACCGTCGGCGCAAAAGGAAGGCCGCGAAAGCCGCGAAACCCCGGTGGACCTTCGCCGACGACAGCGGCGACGCGAGCCTGGACGATGCGGACCTCGACCGCGTTCCCGCCGCCGCCGCCGCTCACCCAGGCGCCAAGAAAGGCATGGTCATTTCGAGCTCGTCGGGCAGCGAGAGCGACAGCTCGGACCCGCCGATGGGGGCCTGGCCAGCCAGGAGACGCGGCGCCCCCGTCGCCGAGCGGTCGTCGCGCCGCCGTGCACGCGATGTGATCGAGTCGCCGCCCCAACACGCGCCGTCGTCTGAGCCAGAGCGCGCGCTGGAGGTCGAGGCGGAGACGGACCCCCTCGACGTGATGGGGCCGGCCGAGCCGGTGGAAGCGATCGCCACGCGGAAGCACCAGCGCAGCCGCACCGAGAAGCCCGACATCCAGTCACTCCTGCGCGAGCGCCGCCGCCAGCCGCTCCACGCCGAGGCCGAGCCCCTCGCCGAGGCCGAGCTCGACGACGTCCTGCCGGAGCGCGTGGCGCGCACCAAGCGCCGCGCCACCAAGACCAAGAAGCCGCGGGCGCCGATCGCGTCGCATTCGGGGCAGCCGGTGCTCAACAACATCAAGCCCGCTGCCGCCGACGCCGTGGCGACGGACCCCCCGCTGACGGTCGTGGCGGCGGCGGCGGCGGCGGCGGCGGCGAAGGCGGCCGCTGCCGCCGCCGCGCCGCCCGCGCCGGTTGCCGCCGCCGCCAAGCGCAAGGCGCCCGCCGCCGTCGCCCGGGCGCGGCGCGACGAGAAGCGGCCTCCCGCCGACGGCGCGGCCCGCGCCGGCGCCCCCGCCGCGGCACCGGCAGGCACCGGGGGCGTCGCGTCCAGCGCGTCCTCCCGCGCGCTGGACGCGCTGCTCGGCCACGCGTACAGCCATCTCGCCAAACGCGGCCGCGTGTCGCCGCCCGTGGCGGCGGCGGCCTCGGGCGCCGGGACCGCCGCGCCGTCGGGCCGCGACGCCCGTCCGGAAGACCCCGCGACGCCCACCGCGCCCACGGCCGCCGCCGCCGGCACCGGCGCCGCTGCTGCCGCTGCCGCCACGAAGGCGCCCGAGGGGGATCCCGAGCGCCGCGCCCAGGAGCTCGCGGCGGCGCGGCGGTCCCAGCGGGAAGCCCGGGTGATGCGCCGCTTTATCGCGACGCGGCAGCAGATGCACGATGCAGACACGGACGCGCGCGCCGTCCTGGAGGTCTGGCGTCTCGCGCGGCTCGACGTCTTCCCGACGCGCTCCTACGTCGAGGCCTCGACTCACGCGCCGCCCGCCGCCATGTCGGCCCTGTGCGAGCGCGAGGCGCGCCACCGCGATACGGCGCGGCGCGCCGCGACGCATGCTACCCTGTATGCGCTGAATCCGGACGCGACCGACGCGTACTGGCCGATGCCGCTGCCGATCGCGTCCGATCCGGCGCGCGTGCCGCTCGACCCCAAGCCTCTCGTCGTGCCGCCGCTCCGCTCCCTACCGGCCCCCGTCTCCGCGTCCGCCTCCGTGTCCGCATCTCAGTCTCAGCCGACATCCGTGACAGGATCGGCGCCTCCGGTGCCGCCGCCACCGCCCGACCGGAAGCCGACACCGCCGGCGCGGAAGCCCACGCCGCCTTCGGCCGCTGCGCCGCCGGCCAATCCTTGGGACGCCGTCGCCCAGCGGGACGCGCAACCGACGCCGCCGCGAGGCTATGCGCCGGCGACCTCCGCGGCGCTTCGCCCGTCCTTGCCATCGTCGCCGCCGCCGCCGGCGTCCCAGCCCCCGGTACCGCACCTGGCGCCGCCGCCGGCGTCGGCACGGCCCGCGTGGTCCACGACGCCGGGCGGCTGGCACTCAGCGTCCTCCTCGGTCTCGGCTTCGCCAGCGCTGCCGCGGCAGCGGTTGGACGGCGCCGCGGGCATGCCGTTGAATGACGCCCATCGTCCCGCGGCCCCGAGCTTCGCGGGCAGCGCTCCGACGGCGTACCGCGACCGCCCCGCCAACGACGCCGGCTACCGCGACGACGCCGGCGAGGCGATCCCGCCGCCGCGCTCGTACGGCAGCTACCCCAGCCAGCCGCCGGCGCCCGCACCGGCATCCGGCCCGGCCTATGCTCGCGAGCCGGCGCCCGAGCCCGCGCCGACCCACCACGGCCATGGCGCCGCGCCGCTGTCGTCATCCCGCTGGCACACCGGTCATCCTCCGGCCGCGGCGCACGGCAAGTACGCCGCGCCGCCCCCAAGCCACCCGTCCTATGCGCCGACACGGTCTCATGGGTACGCGCCGAGCCAGACTCACGCTCAGGGCTACGCCCAGGGCCAACCGGCCCAGGGCCAATCTGCCCCGGGGCCGCCGCAGAGCCACCCTGCGCCGCAGGCTCAGGGCACGCCCCGGGGCTATCCGGCACCCGTGTATGCTCAGGCCTATCCCCCGACCGCGGGGCCTCCTCAGCACTCTGCCCAGGGCTACGCGCAAGGCTACGCGCAAGGCTACCCGCAAGGCTACGCGCAAGGCTACCCGCAAGGCCACCCGCAAGGCCACCCGCAAGGCCACCCGCAAGGCCACCCGCAAGGCCACCCGCAAGGCCACCCGCAAGGCTACCCGCAAGACTACCCGCAAGGCCACCCGCAAGGTCATCCACCAGGCTCTTCACAAGGGCATGCTCACCCCATCTACGCGCAGGGTCTGCAGCACCCGCATCCACATCCGCATGCGCAGAGCTACGAGCAGAGCTACCCCCAGGGCCAGCCCGCGCCGCATGCGCATGACTATGCGCGATACCCGCCCGCACCGTCTTCCCATTACCCGGCGGCCGGCTACGCGTCGTCCGCGCCACGGCACACGTATCATCAGACAGGGATGCCGGGACAGCCGCCGGGACCGGGACCGGGACCGGGACCGGGACCGATGCCGCGGCAGACGCATCCGTCTGCGTATGCTTACATGCCGCCTGGCGGCGCGCCACCGCCGCCACCATCGGGCCATCCGGGCGCTTAGCGGACGTGCGCGAGCGCCCCGGGCTCAGGTCGATCGGTTTCCTCTTGGCGTCGGCTGCATACCGCATGATATGCCTCATGATAGGCCTCATGTGGCGCTTAATTCTTGTATTTATATGCATCGGAATGTCGGTGGTCACAGTGACTTGGACGCGATCCGGCACGCGGAGCCGGAAATCGGATGGCCTCTCGTTGCGCACGGATCCCTCACCGCCTGAAGAGCCTGCTTCTGATTTCCGGCTCCGGAGTCGAAATGCTGGCGCCAAAAGGGACGAAGGGGCGAAAGCATGGGCGCCCCTTCCTTGGCGGAGTCCGTCACGCCATCGCGAAGCCAGGCGGGACCCTGCCCAAAGTGGAGGCGGACCGACCACCATCGGCCTCGGCCGGCTGCCGCCTTGACACGATTATCAGCAGCGCTGAGACCACACGGAGCCGATCAGATTCGCCCTTCGGCTCCGACATGGCCAGACCTTCACCGAGCTCGCCTCACTGAACACCACTTCCCTGTCGCCGTCGCCGTTCATCCTATCCTGATTTGCCCTATCGGAGTTTCGCGGCGCTGGCCTGCCTGATATGATACGATACACTGCCAACTCTGAGACCTGAGAGCGGATACCACGCGACCGGCAGACGCTTGCCATCTCACGCGAACAGAACCGACGATGACGGAAACGCCGGCGCCTGGCGCGAAGCCTCATGTGCTGCACCCTGCGGCGGCGGCGGCCCTCGCCGCCAAGCAGGACCGTGAGCGCGAGTCCCACCTCCGCGGCTGCCACGTCGTCGTACCCACCGCGTCGCCCGACGTCTTCCTCGGCGCCTACGGCGCCCACGTGCTCCGCCTTGCGACGGCGGCTGATGGCAGCGCGGCCGTGTCGCGCGTGATCGCGCCTCTGGTGCGCCGCCCGCCGGCGGCCGCCGCGGCCGCGGATGCGACGAGCGCCGATGCCGCCGGCCCTGACGCCGCCAGCGCCGACGCCGCCAGCGCCGACGCCGCCGCTGCGCCCGCTCAGCCCGCCTCGGCCGCGTCGAGCCCCAGGGTACAGCACATCGCGTGCCACGTGGCGTCGAACCGCGTCGCGCTCGTCCGCGACGACAAGCAGCTCGAGGTGTGGTCGGACGCGGACCGCCGCCGAGTGATGGTGCGCGAGTGCATCAAGCGCCCGGTCGCGTGCGCGATCAGCCCCGACGGCGGGTGGGCGATCGTGGGCGACAAGTTCGGCGACGTCTACGGGTTCCGCATCGACGACGCCGCGTTCGTCGACGCCGCGGCCGCGGACGCGCTCGACCAAGCGACGGCGGCCGCCGCGGCCGCCAAGGACCCGCACGGCCGCCTGATGCTCGGCCACGTGAGCAACCTCACGGCGGTCGCGGTCGCGCCGCGCGGGGACTACCTGGTGACGGCCGAGCGCGACGAGAAGGTCCGCGTGACGCAGTGGCCGATGACCTACGCCATTCAAAGCATGTGCTTCGGGTACCACGCATACGTCGGCGCCGTCGCGACGGCACAGGGCGCCACGGCGGCGCTGGATGCGGTCATCTCCTCGGGCGGCGACGGCGCCGTCCTGCTCCACGCCCTGGCAACCGGCGCGCGCCTCGCGCCGCCCGTGGCGCTCGTGCCGCCCTTGGCCCAGGCCGGCCTCATGGCGCCGTCGGCCGCCGTCGACGTCTCGGCCGTCTTTATCAGCGGCGCGCTGAACGCGATGCCGTCCACGTACCTCGCGATCGTCCTCGTCGAAGGCGTCGAGGGCGCCGTCTTTGTGACGGTGCGGCTCGGCGAGGGCGTCGAGGGCGCCGAGCGCCTGCAGCTGCTGCAGTACTTGCCGCTGCCCGCGCTGCCGCTGAGCGCGGCGTGGAACGCGGCGTCGTCCGCGTTCCTCGTGACGATGGCCGTGGCCACCGACGCGGCGATGCTGACCGACGGTCTGGTACGCATCGCCGTCGCCGTCGCCGCCGACGGCGCCGTGTCACTGCAGGTGCAGGCGGCGCCGCTGACCGCCGCGGCAGATGCAGCGCTGCCTGCGTGGGGCGCCGACGTCGGGCTCCAGCTGCACACCGGCCGGTACATGCGCAAGGGCCTCAACCCGAACGACTGGCGCTCGCAGCGCCAGATCCAGGCCGCCGCGGATGGCGCCGCCGCCGACGGTGGCGCCCAGAAGCGGGACGCGGAAGTCGAGACGGCGCCGGCGCCCGTGGCAAAGGCGCTGCGAACCGAGACGACGGCGTCGCCCTCGGCGACCGCGTAAGCGAGCACCGCGCGGTGCCGATGCCGATGCCGACGCCGGTGCCGGTGCCGGTGCCGACCCTCCCACGTAGATATTATGACATGATTCGTTCCCAGCCGGCAGATTGATGTTACTTGGAGGGACCCATGGTGATCTTGGAAAAGACGGTCGGGGCGATGCCTTGCGGGCCCGGACGGTAGTTCTCGCGGTCCTCTTCAGTCTTCTGGTGGATGTTCTCCATGATCTCGCGGACGTTGGACTTGGTTAAATCCTCGCGGCGGCTCAGCAGGTCCTCGATGTAGGCGATGGGCATGTCGCGGTAGGCCTGATAGAGCGCCCAGAAATCAAGGAAGACCATGCGCATCGACGACTCGATGATGGACACGATCTTGGTGAGCGGCTCCACCGCCGCGACGACGCGCTTCTCGGCTTTGCTCTGGGCAAAGAATTGGGTCATCGCGGCGATGTCGTGGCGGATCTTGTCGCCCGCATTGGCGCGATACTTGGCGCCCTTGTTGCGGAAACTCTCGAGGTACTTGATGACCATGCGCTCAAGCAGCTCGGTCATGAGCTTACTGAAAAGGTATTCGGAGAGGTGCGCCTGGAAGTCGCCGCAGTAGTCGTCGAGGGTGCTGACGATCATGGCCATGAGCGGGTGGTCGTACCAGCTCGGGGTATGCAACTGCACCATGGCGGGCTGGAGATCGGCGAGCACGATGTCGACGAGGCTCGTGGTCGCGCGGCGCGTGACTTTCATGAAGCCCTCGCGGACTTCCTGCAGCAGACTCGCGGTCTGGGAGCGGTGCGGCTCCTGAAGCAGCGCCGTGGTGCGCGCGCTCAATACCTCCGTGAACTCGGCGCTGCGCAGGAAATCATTGCCGACGGCCATCACGTACTCGGGTAGCCCCGGCGCGAGCGGCTCCGCCGCGTGGCGGTCCTTGCGGTCGTCGCGGGGGTCCAAGAAGCGCTGCAGCTCTGCGTGGAGATTGCCGAGCCAATGGGTCGCGAACGTGGTGAAGATGCCGGAGCACTCGCTGATGATGTCCGGGACCATGCGCGCGCTCGCGCTGAGCACCACGTCGACCTGCTGGTTGATCATCTGGAAGACCATCACCGACCCGCCCACATAGTAGATCTGGGAGCCGTCGGTTTCTGGGGGCTCGGCGCGGGTCAGGTAGAGCTGCGTCTCGCTCGTCAGGATGTTGGTGAACCACTCGCGGAGCTTGATCTGCAGCAGGTCCAGATACTGCCGGATGAGGTCAGCTTCCTTGCCGTCGAGCAGGGGTGGCTCGAGCAGCTCCTCGCCGACGCCGATACGGTTCTGCATGTTGTCGTAGTACGCGGTGACCCATTTGAGCAGCTTGAGAATGGACCCGGTCTCGAGGGTGTCGTTGACCAGACGGTTGAGAATGCCGTGAATCTGCCGGTGGTACTCGAGCACAAAGTAATGGAAGATGTTGTAGCGCTTGGGGAACCGCGGGATGAGGTCGTCGTGAATCGTGACAAGATTCTCGACCATCCCGTCGACCTCTGCGAGCAGGCCCTCCAGGTCGCCCAGGTGCTCCGCAAAGATGGTTTCGACGTGCGACACGATGGTTTCGTGGATGCCGTCAAAGTAGCGGATGCGGTAGCCCTTGACTTGGCGCGGCCGCAGCCGCGCGGCGATCGCGGAGGTCTCGGGGCTCACGTCATCGTCGCCCCAGCCCGTGCTCTGAGCGGCGGCGTGGACCGCGTCGTCGAGCAGGCCGTCATCCGTCGGCTGCTGGGCCGCCGCCTCGTCGAGGCGCTCCTCGACCTCGATGATGTGCACGACGCGGACGACGACCGACGCGAGTCCTTGCTGGAGCAGGCTCACGGTCCGCGCAGCAAGCTCGAACAGATACGTCTCGAAGCGCGTCTGCAGCAGATCGAGTTTGTGGAAGTAGCGACCGAGCGTCGCCCAGACGTCGGCATTGACCGAGCGCCACGCCTTCGTCAGCACGCGGTTGCGGAACGCCTCGAGGCGCTGCAGCTGGTAGTGCACGAACAACAGGTTGGGCGCCATGCCGTCGCGGTGCGCCATGTCGGCCTCGAGCAGCGTCCCGATGCGGTGGACCTGCTCGTCGAGCTGGCGGAACTGCTCGACCATCTCCTTCGTGGCGAGGAAGTTCTGGTGCGTGCGCGAGATCTTCTTGATGCGGCCGTAGTTGCGGATCTCGTTCTGCGCGTCCGAGCACAGCGACGCGATGGCCTGCAGGTGCGTGCAGATGTGGCGGGTACGCGTCACGCTCGTGTCGAGGTCGTGCAGCCCGCGCGAGGCGCCGTCCAGCTGCCCCGAGATCACGCTCTTCAGCTGCGCCTCGACGCGCGCGCGCTCTGACGCATTCCGCTTTATCAGCACGTCCAGCTTGTTGGTCAGATCGTCCGGATGGCACAGCGCATCCGCGATCCGCTGGACCGCGACCTCCGACGCTGCCACAGTAAAGTCGCTATTGTCGAGGTCCAGCATCGGCGGCGGCGGCGACGGTGATGCGCCGCGCGGCCGTGCGGCCTTCGCGTCGGCCGCGCGTCGCGGCGGCGTCGCGGCGGCCATCGTCAGGTAGTCCGCCTCCCTCCGTGGGGAGATGCCGCCGTCAGGAAAGGATGCGCGAGGGCCGCAGCAGATGACGTAGGCGAAACAGGTGAAGCAGGTAATGCAGGCAATGCAGGTGATGTAGGCCACGCAGGTAGGGGTCGACGGAGAGGGCGGACGCGACCCTGATACGGGGTCAGAGGCGATAATCACAACGGGAGACGGCAGGTCCGGACAGGAGTCTCCGACAGGAGGAAGCGGTCGCTCCGCATGCGCGCGCCGCTCTGAGATCAACAGGAGGGCGGGTATGCGACGCCATCGCCCGGTGTGCCGATCCACACGCCAGCGGGTGTCGATCGCGGCATGGCAAAGACGCCGAGGGCCGCACGCCATGCGGTGGCGCGGTCGGGACACGGCCCCCGTCGGGCGCGGGGAGATGCGCCACACATGTGGCTTAGCGGCCGAAAAGCTTCCTAGCGGAGATTGCGGAGATGGGCGACCGGCCGAGTGACCCGCCGGCGGCTGCCTTCGGGCCGCCCAGCGCTCCGCGTTCGGGCCGGATGAACACTGACACGTGCGACGTCGTCCTTCGCTTGGCGCGCAGAGTCCGTCCGTCTGCTCGCGACGACGTGGTGTGCCATGACGCGCGCACATACACGATGCCGGTGGTTGGTCTTAGGGACGGGGCGTCTCTGGTCGGCACTTTCGCATCCCATCGTTCTCGACTCCGACACCGACTCTGACACCGACTCTGATACTGACTACCGACGCCGACCTGACTCATCATTGGACATACCCGCCCACGCTTTGCCGTTCCGGACGCCCGTCCCCGATACCCCCATCATACCTCTCATTCGCCCGCTCCCCGAGACGACGACGCTTGAACCACCGACCCGCATCAGTCGGCTTCGTGCCCCGTGGATCCGGATCCTCGTGCCAGCGCGTGCAGCAACGACCTCGAGTATCTCTCGACGTTCCCCCCGACGCGGGAGGGCGTATCAAGCGCTGATTAGAGACATGCCGATCGCAACGGTTGGCGGTTGCTATTGCTGCTGTTGCTGAGCCACGCGCCGTCCAGGAGCCGTCACCGGCCCCGCTCGCATCCTCGCTGGCATCCCCGCTCGCATTCTCGCATTACCCGCATTCTTGCTCGCCACTCGCTGATCCGCGCGGGATGGCCGCCATGCCGTCGCCTCCGCGGTGCCCGCGCCGTCTGCTGGTGCCGTCTGCGTCCGGTCTGCTACGAATCCCGCTGAGCGTCTGGCTTCGCCCGCAGCTGCCCGCGTTCCCGGCCCGGACGCCGTCATTCGCCGCGCTGGATCCCCGCGGCAGCGTGCCGCCGTCGCCCGTCGCGCGCACCCTGTCGACGACGTCCAGCGTATGGGCTCGCCCGAGCCCCCGTCTCTCCAAACGCGCGACTGCGACGGCGTCCGAGCGCGCGCCAAGAGCCAAGCCACGCGGACCGGTGGTGCTCGCGCCCGCCTCGCACGTGGCCACCGCCGTCGACGCTTATCATCATACCACGACGTCGTTACCATCATCGGCGTCGGCGTTCCAACCGTCGTCGTCGTTCCGGCCGTCGGCGTCGTCATCGCACGAGCCGTCCGTCGCACAGCTATACGCCTCGTTCCAGCGGCAGCTGCGTGCACGCGACTGGCAGGCCACGTGGGCGACGTACCTGGCGATCACCAAGCTTCCGCAGTTCCGATGGACCTCGAGTCTGTTTGAGGGCCTGCTGCGCCACCTGAGCCAGCTCGACGGCCCCACGATCTACCACATCGAGCAGGTCTTCCAGCACATGCGCCAGCTGGGGATCCCGGTTGAGACGGGTCACTACAATGCGCGGCTCCGCTTCAAGGCCAAAGCGAACCGCGAGGCCGATGTGCGGTCCTTGAACGAGACCTTGCAGGAGCTCGAGACCGCCGGACTCGAGCCGAATGCGGACACGTATGTGATCTACCTCGACGCGTACGTGCGCCAGGGCCGCTTCGACCAGGCCGAGGCCTTCTTGCAGACGATGGCCTCCAACGGGATTACACCCGCTGCCTGTCACTACGACACGCTGCTCACCGGCTACCTGGAAGCCGACCGCCCCGACGACGTCGAGCGGCTGCTCGCGGCGATGCGCGCGGACGACGTGGTCTGCAGCAACGCGACGTTCAACACCCTGGTCGGGCTCTACTGCCGCCGCGGGCAGCTCGCGCAAGCCCAGCGCTTCTTTGACGCCATCCCGGGACTCGGCGGGTCGCACGACCTCGTCCTGTACACGACGCTGATGAGCGGGTATAGCCGTGCCGGCGACTATGAGCAGGTGGCGTCCCTCTTCCAGCAGATGCAGCAGGCCGATGCTCTTCAGCCCGATGGGCCCGCATATACGGTGTACATTGGCGCCCTGGGCCGCAGCGGCGATGTCGAGCGCGTCATGCGCGAAATCGCGGCCATGCGCGCGAAGGGGATCCCGGTCACCCGCGCAATGTATGAGCAGGTCCTGCTGCACATGTCGGAGGGCGGCCATACCGCTGCCCTCGTCGCATTGCTGACTTCCATGAACACCCAGGGCATCGACATCTCGGCCAAGTCGCTGACCCTGGCCATGAAGGCCTTCGCCCACGTCTACGACGTCGCCGGCGTCGACCGCATTGCCGCGCAGCTCAAGAGCCGCGGCATGTCGCTACTTACCCAGCAGTATAACTGCCTCATCCAGGCCTACGCCTACCAGGGCGACGCGGCGAAGGTGTGGCGCGTGTATACGGAGGCCCATGCGGCCCGCGAAGTCGACGGCGAGACCTACCGCATGGTCTGCGAGTGCATGCTGGCCCAAGGCTACATCCACCGCGCCGTGCTGGTCGCGACGCAGGCCGTCCAGACGAGTGCGTTCGCGGCGCATGGCACGCCGCCCCCCACCGCGCGGCGCGGCGCATCGGCGTCGTCTTCGCCGTCGCGCCCCTCCCGTGAGGGGCTGCCCGCGTATCTGCTCGTGGAGCTGCTTGAAACGTGCTTCACCCAGAAGGCGCCGTTTCTCGCGATGCACGTGCTACGCTGCCTCAAAACGGTCAGCCCGGCTTCCGCCACCTCCGATGCGGCGGCCGGCGGCAGCGCCGACGCGACCGACGCGCACCGTCACGTGTTCCAGACGCATCAGAAGTCGCTGAACCAGCTCCTCTACGATTTGGTCTTTCAGGACGCCGCGGAGCACGCCAAAGCGTCTTCGACCGAAGTGGCGGAGGCCAACCGCGACCACCGTCGACCGTTGACGCCGCCGAGCGAGGATGTGACGGCGGGCCACGGGTTTGCCGACCTCACCGATGTGCATCGCCAGCTCGGCGCCGCGTCAGCCGACGCCACCAACGCCGCCCTGGCCAAGACGCTGTATGCGGAGCTGCGCGCGCGCCACATCCCGCTGTCGAGCCGCGCGGTCCTCGCCATGCTGACGCTGCATCACCGTGAGCACGCGCTGCTCGACTTGGTGCGCGTCTGGACGGCCTACGACACGCAGTGTCGCGCGCAGCACGTGGCGCTGGATGCCGATGTTGTGGAAGCCTTCCTCGCCGGCGTGGCTGATATGGGTCGCGGCGCGACCCTGACGGCGCTGCTCGAGATGCACCGGCAGTCGCCACCCGGATCGTCGTCGTCGTCGTCGTCGTCGTCGTCAGCGTCGTCACCGCCATGGCCGCTAACGCCGCGGAGCAACGAGCTGCTCGCCCTCATCTGCGCGCGGCTCGGCGAGGCGCGGGACTTGCAGCGGCGGCTGCTGACGATGATCGAGGAAGCGACGCTGACGCCGTCGTTCGGCCTGGAAGTGCTCCGAATGCTCCGGGAGCACGGCCACCACGCGCTGCGCCGCGAGATCGAGGCCTTCTTTGAGGAGCTGGCGCCCGAAATTACGGACGGGATCGAGGATCTGGTGGATCCGCAGAGTTGATCAAAGCGCGAGAAACGGAGGTCATCCAGTAGCCTCCGGGAGACGCCACCCCACGCTCTCATTGCCATGCATGAACTTGCTTCGGCTGGCGCATCGCGGTCTTCAGGAATTCCGTCGAGGCGGCGTCCGTAGCGTTCGATTCGAACGAAGAGATGTAGAGATAGATAAGGCCCAAGAAGACCACCATCACCCGGCCCTAGTTGATGACGCATCCCGTTGGACGCATCCCGTTTGCCGTCTTCGACATGGAGTCGACAACCACCAGCATCCAACGACACAGTCGCCCGTGGGGACGGTCATGAATGCCAGCGACGGCCCTCGGAGGGTGTCGTCGTCGCCGTTGCCGTTTCGTCTGGATGGATCACACGGGTCGTGGTGGTCGCCCCTTCGGCGTGCCGTGCGCCATCTGTTTTCCGTGCTGTACGCCATCCCTGTTGTGGACGTGAGATCCCCGTTTGGATGTTGGTTGAGCCAACGCGCTTCCGGTGGCGCGGGCAGAAGGTCAGGTCCCCCCGCGTCGAACCCTCAGCGAGGCCTTCCGCCGCGTGAAAAGAACGATCGCCCCCGGTGCTGGCGGTCCGCCGGCGGGGCAGGGCTGAGCTAGGCAGGGCACCTCTCCGATCCTGATTGGCGGCAACACCGCCGCAGATCTCAGGTATACTTCCGCTCTCGTACCAGCGATCCTGCCAAGGGCCTGACGCCGCTCCTGCATCGAATCGCATCGGAACGTAGCGGCCGGAGGCATCAGCAAGAGCGTCGACGATGTCGATGCTGGGAATGCGTGTTGGGCCCTCCTCGTCCCCAGAGCGTCCCGGGCCTCGCCTCTTCCCGTCTCGCTTGTGTGACGTGCCTTGCACGGCGATCGTTGCTCGCTGGCCGCCTCATCTCCCGCCAACTTCGGCGATACCCTGTAGACCTCCGGTCAGGCCGCCGCCGTCACTCTCACGGTCG
The DNA here is from genome assembly GCA_003615045.1 of Caulochytrium protostelioides. Taxonomy (NCBI): domain Eukaryota; kingdom Fungi; phylum Chytridiomycota; class Caulochytriomycetes; order Caulochytriales; family Caulochytriaceae; genus Caulochytrium; species Caulochytrium protostelioides. The sequence continues at coordinate 27,353 of ML014231.1, read as the reverse complement.
CTGCCACCGCGCCCCATCGCTTCCCGCCATGCTGGCCGGCCGCCGCGACTCCACGCTGGCCGCGGGCGCCGCGGGCGCCGCCGGCAGCACGCGGGAGACGGCGTATGCGAGCCCCTCGTCGTCGCCGCAGTACCGCGTAGCGGCGCGGGACGCGCGCGTGCAGCCGCTCGTGTACGTGATGGCAGCGAAGCGCGAGACGGCGACGCTCGCGTCCGGCCTCAAGGTGTTCGGCGCGGCGCTGCGGACGCGTTTCCACGTGCAGGCGTACAAGGACGCGCTGGCACTGGAGAAGCTGCGCGGCGCGACGCTGCTCATCTTCGGAAGCCCGCGCGAGCCGCTGTCGATGGCGGAGTTTGCGATGCTGCAGGCGTACCTGGCGCAGGGCGGCGCGATCCTCTTCCTCAGCGAGGAGGGCGGCGAGCCGCAGACCAACACCAACTTCAACTATCTGCTCGAGGAGCTCGGCATCATCGTTAACCCGGACGGCGTCGTCCGCGCCACGTACGGCGGGACCTACTTCCACCCGAAGGAGAGCCTGATCACGCGTGGGATCCTCAACCGCGAGATCAGCCGCGTGGCGGGCAAACAGCCGCGGCGGCCAGACGCAGCGGCGACTGGTGGCGACGGTGACGCGGACCCGCTGGCCCAGGGCGACGACGGCTCGCTCGCGTTCGTGTACCCGTTCGGCGCAACGCTGACGGCCGTCAAGCCCGCCGTCGCGCTGCTGTCGACTAGCACCGACTGCTTTCCCGTGAGTGTGCCCGTCGGCGCGGTGCACATGACGCCCAACGCCGGCAAGGTCATGGTCCTCGGGTCGGTCCAGATGCTGATGGACGCCTACGTCGAGAAGGAGGACAACCTGCTGCTGGGCACGACGCTCGTCGAGCTGCTGACCTCGCCGCAGCTCTCGCTCAACACGCTCGACGCGCAGGACCCCGACCTCGCCGACTACCATACTGTGCCCGACATCGCGTCGCTGTCGCGGTCGCTGCGCGCGTGCCTCCAGGACAACGACGAGATCCCGCGCGACTTCACGGCGCTGTTCGATACCCACATCTTCCGCTTCAACACGACCCTGGTGCCTGAGGTCCTCAAGGCGTATCCGAAGCTCGGGCTCAAGAAGGAGCCGCTGACCCTGATCCAGCCGCAGTTCGAGGTCCCGCTGCCGCCGCTCGAGCCCGCCACATTCACGCCGACCCTCACGGACCTTGACCCGCCGCAGCTCGAGCTCTTCGACTTGGACAGCGCGTTCGCGAGCCAGCGCACGCGCATCGCCCAGGTCACCAACAAATGCACCGACGCCGACGTCGAGTACTACGTCCAGGCCTGCGGCCGCATCCTCGGCGTCACGGCCCACCTCCAGAAGGAGCGCCAGCGCCAGCTGGCCGCCACCGCCGCCGCTCACGACGACACGTCGAGTCCCGCGGTGGTCGCGCCGGCACCCACGCCCGCCGAGATCCTGCATTTCGTCTTCCAGGCCATCGTCGACTGGAAAAAGAGCGACTAGTCAATGCCGCGTTAATCACCAACACACGTACGAATCGATTGTCAGGAGGGGCGGCATGGCTCCTGCGAGGCTGCCGTATGGCGCCGACGGCATCGCCGGCTCGCCGCCGGGCGCCGTCGGCTCTATGAGGTGGAAGGGGGAGCGAAAGGGAGGGAGGAGGCCGGCGGGCCGCGGCGGGCCGGGCGCCCGCCTCGCGCCCAGAGGGGGGCGCTAGGACGGGCGGAGGAGATGCAGCGTGGTCTCGGGCGCGAGCCAGGCGCGCCACGTGGTCAGGGTCGCCGGCGCGGGTCGCGCCGGCAGCGCGATCACGACGGCGGCGGCGCCGACGGGCGGCGGCTGCCCCGATGGTGGCGGCGCCGATGCGGCGCGGGCGGCGGCGGCGGCGGCGGCGGCGGCCGCCTCGACGACCGCCATCGAGGCGGGCGGGGTGGCGGCGACGGCTGCGTAGACGCGGGCCGCGGCGGTCCACAGCGGCTGGGCCCGTACGCTCAGGCTCTGGAGCACGAGCGCCCACGCCGGCCGCGCGAGCAGGCCGCGGCGCGGCGCGCGCCCGCACGATGCTGGGGCGACGGTGAGCACGTGCCGTCGCGCCGCGTCGTCCCAGCGGCACGCGAGGAGGGGCGGTGCGCCTAGGGCCGGGGGCAGCGCGCCGCAGTCGGACGGTATCGCGATGGCGCAGGCGTGCGCGAGCCCGGCGCCGAGCGACGCGGCGAGCCCGGCCAGCCGCGCCGCGATCGCGGCATGCGCCACGGCGATCGCCACCACGGGCGCCGCGGCGTCCAGCCCGGCGGGCGGCGCCGCGGCCTCGCGACCTGTCGGCAGCGCGCGGAGGTGCGGACGCCACGGCGCGAGCGACGCGACGGAGGCGATGCCGACGACCGCGTAGGTTGCGGCATGCAGCGCGTCGATGAGCGCCGCGGCGTGCGGCGCAGCGATGACCAGGACCACGTGCGGCGTCGGATCGCGCACGACGGCGGCGGCCAGCGGCGGGCGGGGCGAGGCGTCGGGCGGCGGCTCGCATAGGTCGGCGTCGTCAAAGAGGCACGCGGCTATGCGGCGCGAGGCCGCGAGGTGGCGCGACCAGACGGGCGCGACATGGGCGGTCGAGGGCTGGCGCGCCGCGTGGGCGGCAGCCGCCTGCGCGGCGCGGCGGAACCCGTCGACCTCGCGGTACGTGACGGCGAGCCACCCGGCGGCGTGGCCGACGAGGGCGGCGAGGCGCGCGCGGTACGCGGGGTCGCCGACGGGCACGTCACACAGCGCGCGGGCCGTCGCGGGGCGCAGCGACGGCACGCTGCGGAGGGCGACGATGTGCGGGAGGGGCGCTGGGGACGGCGTCGCCGCGTCGGCGGTGTCCACGAGCCAGGCCAGGGAGTGCGGCGCGTCAGCCGGCAGGAGCGCCACGACCGTGTCAGCGGCGGCGGCGGCGGCGGCCGACCACGCCGCGTGGCGCTCGGGCACGAGGGCCGCGTGGCGCTCGCAGCGTCCCTGCGCGTCGTCCTGCGGCGCCGCGGGAAGCGCCGCGACGACAATCTCGCTGGCGACACGGCGCGCGGCCTCCGCAGCGTCCGGACCACGGGAGCGGACCGCGGCTGCTGCGGCGTCGGCGAGGACCGCGTGCAGCCGGGTGAGCGGCCACGCGGCAGCGGTCGCGGCGAGGCGCACGCGGAGCGCGATGCCGGGAGGGGCCTCAGGCAGCGCTGGCGGCGGCTCACAGGCGATGTGGTCGGCGATCGCTGGCGTGAGCGCGGCGAGCAGGGCGGCGAGCCAAGAGGTGTCGGCGGGCCGCCAGCGAATCGCCACCACCCGGGGCGGCGCCGGCATCGACCACGCATTGGCGCTGCCGTCGCCGTCGGGGGCCGCCGGGCGGGCGCCGAGCAACCGCGCCAGATCGAGCGCCGGCGCGGCCAGCACAGGTGCCACGTGCGGGATGTACGCGGCGTAGGCCTGACTGTGGCGCGAGAGCGCGAGCGGCGGAGCGGGCGGCGGAGCGGGCGGCGGCGGCGGCGGCGGCGACGACGAGGACAGCGACGCCGATGAGGACAGCGACGCCGCGGCGAAGCGCCTGCCCCAGCCGCCGGCGAGCTCGGCCTCGACGCGCTCACCGGCGCGCCGCAGCTCGGCCTCGAGCGTGCCCTTTAGGGCGTCGGCGGCCGTACGGGGCGACGGCGCTGGCGGCGGCGGCGGCAGCAGCGCGTGTGCCCGCGGCGGCCGGGCCGCGTCCCGCCGTGGCGGCGGCGGTGGCGGCGTCCGCCATGGCGGCGGCGGCGGCGCGTCGGCAAACCGCGCGCGCGAGGTCAGCCATTGCGCGTGCGGCGTCGTGCCGAGCCGGTGGCCGCCGGTGCGCGTGCGCTCGACGTAGATCGCGTGGTCCCGCCGCGGTGGTGGCGTTCGTGGGGTCGGCAGCCGCCGCGGCAGCCGCGGCGGCGGCAGCGGCAGCGACACGGCCGACGGCTCGGCGGCACACGCGAGCGCCGGCGGGAGCGGTCCTACGCCAGCGATGGCCGCCCAGCCGCCGTCCGGCATCACGTCGCCCACGGGGATCGCGACGTGGCCCATCAGAACGGCGGCGGCGGCGGTCTTGGCGGCGCCCGCAGGGACAGCGCAGTCCGGACGCTTCGGCGGCGGCGCACGGCGGGCGCGGCCGGCCGGCGCCATCATGGCCAGTCAGGGAAGGGCGACGGCGCGGCAGACCGACAGACGGCGAATCAGCGCGCAGATCGCGGGAGACGGAGAAGCGGCGGGCAGGACGGAGGGAGATCCGCGTCGGTGTTGGCGGCCGCATGCACTGATCGCAGCCAGGCACCGTCGCGGCCGATCGCGGCGAGTGGGACATCGGCGAGCCGCGGCTGCGGCGGCCATCATCGGATGGCCGCCCTCATCATCGGAGGGCCGTCCAGCGACGGGCGACGCCGATGCCCGCGGCGCGATCGTCGGGCTCGCGCGACGCTTGGCCGCTTTAACCGCCACCACCCGCCACGGGCGCCCGCCCCACGCCAGCGCCCGCCACGGCGCCTTGCCTCCGCCTCCGAGGCCCCTCGCCGCGGGCTACGACCACCCTTCATGGGCGCCGGCCGCCGCCGCTTCCCTCTCGAGCCATGCGCGGCGACCAGTATGAACGGCGTCCACAGCGCCGTGTGGCCACCGTCAAGCAGGGTGATGCTGGTGCTGGTGCTGATGCTGGTGCTGATGCTGGTACCGATGCTGATGCCGATGCTGGTGCCGATGCTGATGCTGATGCTGATGCTGATGCCGACGCTGTTTGCCGACGCTGTTTGCCGATCCTAGGTCGAGAGCTCCGACCGTCTCCTTGTTGTTTCTCTGGCTGACGCTGCTTGCGGACGAACGCTGCGGACGAACATGCTGCACCCGTGCCTGGCCGCGGCCGTGCGCGGCGGCGTGGGCGCGGCGTCTGCCGTGCGCCTGCCGCGCCGCGGGCTGACGGCGCCGGCGACGCTGGCGTTCGAGCCGTTTAAGGCGCACGTGCGCCGCGACATGATGGCCGCCATGAAGGCCCGGCAGAGCGCCGAGGCGCAGCTGCTTAAGGCGCTCGTCGCGGACCTGACGTATGCGGAAAAGGCGGGCCAGGCCGCGGCCGCGGCGTCGGCGGCGCCGCTGCTCCAGCAGGCGATCAAGCGCCGCCGCGAGTCGGCCGCGGCGTATGCGGCCAACGGCCGCGCGGATCTCGCCGAGAAGGAGGAGCGCGAGGCCGCGCTCCTCGGCGCCTACCTGCCGGCGCCGCTGGCTACCGACGCGCTCGAAGCGCTCATCCGCAGCGTCGGCAGCACGAACATGGGCGCCATCATGAAGCACCCGGACATCGTGAGCGCTGTCGCCGACGGCCGCGTCGACCGCAAGGTCCTGAGCCAGGTGGCCAAGCGTTTGCTCGCCGCGTGATCCATCCCATGGCTGGTGTCGTCTGGGCGCCGGCCACCCTGCATCAAGCGCCGTCGGTATCGCGACGACCGCTTCCCTATTCACCTCTCGGGTGGGCCTCGACAGAATGTGTTTTTGATAGATACATCGGCACGATAATCAGGGACGACAGGAAGGAACGACCGCGTCGTCAGCACCGTCGGCCCGCTACGCGCCGAGAGGATTAGCCTTTGCGGGCCGAGCGCGGCTTGACGACGAGCGGCAGGCGCCACAGTGCACCCAGGAGGCTGAGTTCGACAAGGAGGCTCGAGTCGATGCGGGCGCGGGAGGCCGGCACGAGCAACAGCCTCACGGCGATCGCGTCCGGCCGGTCGGCGACGGCGTCGATCGCGGTGACCTGCACGTGGACGTGGGCCTGCGCGGGCACGAGGCGCAGCGCGAGCGGCGCGGGCGCGCTCACGCCCGCCGGGGTCTCGGGCAGCTCGCCGTCCAGTACGGCGGCGCGCAGGGCGGCGACGTCGACGGCGGCCCAGAGCGGATTCGCGAGCGTGACGGTGTGCTCGACGTGGCACGCGACCGTGGCCGGCGGCAGCTCGGCGGCCGGCTCGACGCGCACCGGGTAGGTCCACGCGAGCGGGCCGTCGTTGAGCACGACCGTGACGGCGCCGCGGCCCGCGATCATGCACGGCGCCTTGAGCTGGACCGGGAGGCGCAGCACGCCCATGGCGGGCACGTCGGCGACGCGGACGCTCTTGCCGACCACGAGCGCGTTGCTAATGGCCGTGGACGCCGCGTCGGACGCCGCCGCCGATGCCGCCGACACCCGCCCCAGCGCCGACGCCGCCACCAAGTACGGCGCCCACGGCGCATGGTCGAGCGGCGTCGCGGCCACCGTGATCCGCACCGGGTCCTCGAAGGGGTTGCGGAAGTCGAACGTGTGCGTCGGCCCCGTGAGGCGCGTCTCGGGGAACGTGGACGGCGGCGTGCCCGTCGCGGTGCCCTCGTACAGCCGCAGCGCGCCGTCCGCGGCCGTGGCGCGCAGCGTGTACGCCAGTGCCTCCGAAAAGCTCGACGGCCAGACGACCACGCCGAGCGGGCCGTCGAGCCCTGCGGGCGCGGGCGCCGCGGCCGCCGCCTCGGGGTGCAGGGCAGCATACAGGGCGCCGGAGCTGAAATGCGCGAGGTCGCCGTCCGGGAGCAGGCGGGCGCGCGCGACGACGGCGGTGTGGGCCGGGTCCGACAGCACGAGGCGCACGGGCGCGCGCAGCGACTCGGGGAGCGGGACGACGGCGTGCGCGCCGACCATCGCCGTCGCGGCGGGCAGCGCGATCGCATTGCCCAGCACGGCCTCGATCTGGAGCTCGAACCCGATCTCGGGCTCGCCCTTTGCCGTGAGGACGCACGTGAAGCGCGTTTCCTCGCGCGGTGTCCACTGCAGCACGCACAGGCCGCGCTGGCCCGAGGGCAGCGTGAGCTGCGGTGTGTACGTGATCTCGCGGCAGCGGGGGTCGCGGTCGTCGAGGCGGAAATCCCAGCGCACGGGGCTCGGGCTCGGGTTCTGGAGCGCGACTTCGAAGCGGCTGGCCGTGTCGACGGTCGCGCGCCAGACGAGCTGCTTCAGCACCTGCGGCCGGACCGTGAGCTTGCACGCGTACCAGCTCATCAGGCCGTGGCCCTCGTTGTAGAAGCGCACGACGCGGTCCCGGTACTCGCCCGACTGGTCGGCCTGGACCTCGAGGCGGTACGCGGTCTCGCCGTTGGCGGGCACCCACACGGTCGCGGGACCCTCGCTGCCCGGGATGTTGGTGCTGACGGCATACTCGAGCTCCGTGCTGTGCGGGTTGCGCACGACAAACGTGTAGGTCTGGCGCTCCGTCACGCTCAGCTCGAGGTGCACCCAGCCCGCCGCCGCCGGCTCGGTGACGCGCCCGGTCAGTTCGTAGAGGTACGCCTCGTCCGCCGTCTTGAGGAGCAGCGTGCCCTTCTGGGGCTTCATCGATTTGGGCTGGAAGTACACGACGTACTGGAAGCTGGCGCCCGGCTCGATGGTGAAGTGCTTGTGCGTCAGGCCCTTGGTGAAGGGCGCGCCCTTGAGCTCCGCGGTCCACGTGATGGGCTCGCTGCGCGTGTTGCACAGCAGCACCTCCTCGCTCGTGATGCCGAGCATCGGTGCGCGGAAGACCAACGGGTAGACCTGGTGCGAGAGCTGCGCGTGGCCCTCGAGGTCGAAGGTGACGAGCTCCGGCAGATCGAGCCGGTCAAAGAGCAGCATCCCGCGGTGGACGCCGGCGACCTTCGGGTAGAACTCGACGAGCAGGTCCGAGTTGCACATCTCATTGTTGTGCTTGAACTCCCAGGTGCCCGGGACGCGGAAGATCGAGCCGTCCCCCTCCGAGATGACGAGCAGACGGTACTTGATACTGCTCTTGTCGCGGGCGTTGAGGCGCACGTGGTTGCGCGCGTAGTGCTGGATCTGGCTTGAGCGCGCGCAGTGCTGCGCCAGCACCTCCTTCCACGACCGCCCAAAGCTGGTCACCGGCTTCACGTCGCTCTTGCCCGCCGTTGCCTTCAGCGCAATCGTGTCTGCAGGCACCGGAAGCGTCGTCGTGCCAGTAAACCGGAATTGCATCTCGCAGAGCTTCGCGTCCACGAGCGACACCGTCAGGTAGTACGTGCCGTAGATGACCGGCTGGAAGACGGCGTTCAGGTACTGCGTCTCGCCCGGCTCGAGCGCGAGCTGGACCTGGTCGCAGTGGAAGCCCTGGACGTCGCCGAAGGCGCTGTCGGCCGGGTCGGCGGGCATGTCGCCCGTGGTCGCGGCGACGGCCGCGCCCGAGGGGAACGAGCCCTCGCCGTGCTTGAAGTGCAGCACGTGCGACGCGGTCGTTGAGATGACGAAGCGCGCAGCCTTGTTGAACGTATTCGTGACCGGGATCTGGACGGTGTCCGAGCCGTACACCGGCACCTCGAGCACGACCGGCGTCGCCGTGCTGTGGACGCGCAGCTCGACGATCTGGCTCGCATACGTGACGCCGAACAGGCCATCTGCCGAGGACTCGAGCCCAAAGATCGCGAACCCAGATTTCATGAACTTCGCCGACATCTGCAGGACAAAGTCGCCGGACTGCTTCGCCTCCAGCTCGAGCTCCGGATTGAGGCAGACCACGTCGAGGCACATGCCGATTTTCGCCTTGTAACGGCGGGTCTTGCCTGAGGGGTTGTGGATGCGGATGCGGTGCTCGCACGTCTCGCCGAGCCGCGCATTAAACCGCGTCACCGGCTGGTTCGACGACCCGCACAGCTGACACGCCATCGCGGCCATGATCAGGAACGTCGCCGCGTGCCGGAACACCCCGCCGTCCGAGGGATGGAACTTGTAGTCCAGATTCATCTGGAAGAGGCTCTGGAACATGACGTCCAGCGCCCCCGTGAGCATCGCCGGTTCCATCACCGTGTAAAAGTCCGGGTTCGGCCACACAATGTCGCGCACCCAGCTGGCAAAGTACGAGACGCGCAGCATGAACAGCATCTGCGGCGGGAGATCGCGCGCGAGCGAGATATGCCGCTCGTCGGGCCCGTTGCAGCAGACCGCTAGCCGTGCAAGCACCCACGCCCGCACGATCGTCTCGCTCGGGCCGCAGTTCGGAAGTTCGCGGCGCACGCGCGCCACGAAATCTGTCTTGTAGAGCTTATCACACTCGGGGATCCCCAGCAGCGTGGGCGTGATGACGTGGTCCAGGTAGAAGTTGAGCGTGAGCGTGATGAGCGTCAGCCACGCGTCGATCGAGAAACTCATGAAGTGGTGCAGGATACTGCGGACGTACTGGCGATGCTCCTTGCGCACGACACCGCCCTGGTCGAACGCGAGGTGCTGGCAGAACTCGTCCTGGATGAGCTCCGCCTGCTGCCTGGTCAACAGCGCATACGGCATCACCTGGTGGACCGCGATGCCGCGCAGGGTATACTGGTTCATCAGATGGCGGTAGAAGTGCCAGAGATCGAGCGCATGGGCCCGCGAGTTCGGCGGGTGGATCATCGAGATCGTCGGGATCCCCGACACTTTCTGGTCCGACACTGCCTGCAGCAGGTTCAGCGCGTTGCGGCCCTGGTGGTGGCACAGCCGCTCCGGCAGCGGGACCGCTGGGTCCAGCGTCATGTTATTTTTGACCAGCATGGTCACGCACTTCAGTATGCCCAGGTACTCGTTCCGGAGGGTCGTGTCGTTGAGCGACCAGCCCGACGGCGCCGTGTTGATGGCGTCCGAGATCTCCAAGCGTTGCCGGCGGCGGCGGTCACGCCCGACCTTCTGGTTCGCGGCGGAGCCAGGGTCGGCGTCACCGTCGATGTGGTACCAGCGCGCGGGCGCCATGCAGACCACGACCATGCGCAGGTAGAACTTGCGGCCGCCATACCCTTCGACCTCGAGCCGCGTCACCGAGTTGCCCACGAGGTTGGGCCGGCAGCTGATCGTCACGGGCAGCCGCTCGCCGTCGGCCTTGAGCAGCTTGTTGTGCGGGAAGCTGACGTCGAACTTGACGAGGTTCTCACTCAGGGCGCGAATTTCATACTGCAAGTCGTTGCGCTCGCAGCCGTAGTTGATGATGTTGAAGGTCATGCTGACCGCATCGCCGTGCAGCCACGTGGGCGGGAAGAAGATTTCGGGCGGCTCGAACACCAGGCACGGCTCGACGCAGTACCCGATGCACTGCAGGTAGATCGGCGCCTTGCAGGTGTCCATCGACAGCACGTACCGGATCGTGTGCAGGCCCGGGTCGCGCGTGTGAAACCAGACGTGCACCGTCTTGCTGTCGTTCGGGCCCAGAATTCCCTGGTTGGGCTCGAGCCGGAACGTCGGCAGCACCTTGCTCTTGCTGACCGTCTTCTCGTTGGCCCTGCGCGAGGTCTGCTTGCGCTTCTTGATCACGCCGGTCCCGCTAACCTGTCCCTCGATTTCAAGCGCCCACTCAACCGCCTCGTTAGACTTGTTGGTGATGGTGAAACTTTCCTTTTTGTGCGCCACCGTATCGCTCGAGTACGTGATCAGGTGCGGGAACGTGATCTCCTGCTTGCTCATCACGAGCGGCGACGGCCAGACGTCGATCGGCGGGAGCGCCAACTTCGAGACTTTGCCGGTCTGCACGCAGCAGCATGTAAATGTCGGCGTCCACGATGACGGTTTCGTCGGTGTATACGCCATCTCCAGCGTCAGGCTCTGCCACGGCCCCGTTTTGAGGAGGTACAGCCCGCTCTCCGGCCGCGCGACGGCCGCCGGGTCGTCATTCATGTCTGCTGTGATCGCATTCGCGTTGGCGGTTGCACTCGCACCCGTACCGTTTCCGTTGCCGCCGCTGGACGCCGGTTCGGCCTCGTTGTCCGAGTCGGCGGTCAGGGTGTACGGTTTGCCATCGTCGGCAATGCCCTGCAGGTTGCTTTCGGAGGACCCGTTGTTCGCGTTGCGCTTCGACTGGAGGTACGAGGAGGCGCTGATCGTGCCAGCGGCGCGGCTGACGAGCCGGACGCTCCAGTCCGGGTGCTCCCGCAGGTCTAGCACGTGCGAAAGCGCGACCGTCGAGGCGTTCACGAAATGCAGCTGGTCGCGCAGCGTCGAGCCGAGCGTGATGTCCCGCGTCTCTGTCAACGCGCTCGTCGTCGCGACGATGCCGCTCGGGGGCGACGACAGGACGGGCGACGGCCCCATGAGGGAGGAGGCCGGGCCGAGGAGGACCGGCTTGGTGGCGGCCGTGTCGGTGCCGGCACCGGCGCTGCCGCTCAGGCTGCCGCCGCGGGCGGCGGGGCCTGACACCGGCCGTGCTCCGTCGGCGCCGGGGCCCGCGAGGTGGGCGGGCACCGCGGCGGATGGCACGACCTGCCACGAGAACTTGGGGTTGGTGACATCCCAGAGGATCTTGATGTGGCGGACGACTTTGCCGGCCCAGAGCCGCATGGTCAGCGTGTGCTCGAAGCGGCCGACGGTGGTGCAGGAAAGCGGGAGCTTCATGGCGAGCCGGATCGCGGTCGAGGCGCCACCCGGGAGCTGCAACAGCGTATCCAGCAGGGTGAAGTGGGCCTGGGCGTGCGGCGCCACGGCCAGCTGCCCAATGACCATGAGGTTGGACGGGTTTTCGAACGTAATGGTCTGGACGTGCTCCATCACGCACAACTGGCCGATCACCGGGTCGTCCAGGGCCTCGCTGTTCTTGTCGGGGATGCAGACGCTGCCAAAGTTGATCGTGCCATCCGGGTGCTGGGGCATGAGCACGTGGCGCACGGGCACATTGACCTCCACGTTGAACGTCAGCTGGTCGGTGACATGGCGCTCGGCGTCGAGCAGGTGGATCTGGAAGTCCTGGCGGACCACGGGACGGAGCCCGACGGCGTGCAGAATGCGCACCTTGAGTACGCCCTTCCCCGGGATGACGCCGTAGCCGTCGTGGCCCTGCGGGATCCCGATGGCGAACCGGCCAGAATGGCACCACTTCTGCTCGTCGAACTGGAAGGTATCGTTGGCGCTGTCCCAGAAGCTGATCGCCTCGCCCTGCGGATGGACGATGCGGAACGCGATGGGGTTGCAGCTCGGATTGGTAATTTTGAGCGTCTCCTCGGGCTGTAGCCCCGACGCGCCGTCGCCGCGGCTCTTCAGCACGAGGTCGCGGTTCGCCAGCACGATCGTGTCTTGCACGATCGTGCCGAATGCCTTGATGCGCACGTGGTACTGCGCATTGATGACAAACACGACCGTTTCTTCAAAGGTCCCCGGCGTGCTCGGCTGGATCGCCACCTCCGTGCCGGCCACGCTCAGCGGGGCGAGCGCCAAGAACGGCGTGCCGACCTGGACCAGCGACCGCGCCGCGCCGGCGATGTACTGGATGCCGGCATGCACGTTCGGATTCGCGTTGGCCCAGTTAAGGACGAGTACGCGCTTCTCATTGAGGTGCACCGAGCCGAAGTCCAGCACGGTCTGGTTCATCGTGATGGCGCTCAGCTGCTGACGCGACAGCGAGGCGCGCAGCAGCGTAAGCGTCTTGTCTGTGACGGCGAGCATGCTCGGCTGCACGACCGGCGAGTGCTTCTTGACCGTCAAAATGGCCAAATGCTCCGAGAACCGCATGTCGGTCCCGTCGTCCGACGACCCGACCGGCTGCTCGGGCGGGAGCAGCCCGTTCTCGGGATCATAACGACGGTGCCGAGCTTCCTTGACGCGCTGTTTGAGCAGATCCATGGAGCCGAATGGCGGTTTGCGCGAGTGGCGCAGCGCCAGCGGCGACGCCGCCGACGCCGCTTCTTCGTTGCGCACCATCGACGACACCGACGCCTGCGACGGTCGGCTGCTACTCGGCCCGCCGCTGGCCGTCGCGGCGGCGCCGTCGGCGGCGTCCAGCTGCGGCAGCGTGATGCCTCCCGCCCCGACGGCGGCGGCGTTCGTGCTAGCCTCGACCCGCGGCGGACGACGACTCCGGCAGACGGCAAAGACGTTCCAGCGGCGCTTTGCGACGACGGTCACCGGGTCCAGATACTGATTCCACAGCGGGTGGCGGACGACGAGGAAGTCGCAGTGGAGCTGGGTCGAAAAGTCGCCGAGGGCGGCCGGCTTGAAGACGAGGCGGACTGTGCACGCCTCGTCGGGCGGGATCTCGCCGGCGGCCGGGGTGAGGCGAAAGGGCGCCGGGGTGCGGAATCGGAACGCGATGGGCAGCTCGGTGTTCTCGTTGCGGATCGTGAAGGACAGCTCCTGATGCGCGCCCGGCGCGATCGTGTCGAACTGCAGGTCCTTGCGGTCGGTGCCCACGTGGACGGGGACCGCGCGGGCCCGCGCGCGCACCAGGCGCCGCGGGTAGCGTGTAGCCGTGGCAGAGTTGAGCTGGACGGATATAGCGTCGCGCTCCAGCTCGCTCGCGGGGTCGTCGTGGCACTCAATGAGCAGGTCGGTCTCGTAGACCTCGGGCGGGCGCAAAGTCGTCGGCCAGCTCCACGCGACGTCGTCGACGGGCGGCGTGAATCCGACGATGAACTGATCGGCCTGGCCGGGATGCAGCTCGCCGTGGCGCGGGTGGATGGTGATGTGCGTCATGGAGCACAGCACCTGACCTTCAGGGTCGAGTGCAAAGACGTCCTGCGAGGTCTGCCCGCAGAGCCAGAGCAGCGGCCGGACGCCGTCATTGCGCACCAGCCACGGAATCTTGAACATGTCGCCAAAGTAGATGGTCGGGAACACGAGTGCCCCGTCCACGAGCTGCGGGCCCTCGGGATGGATCGTCCGCACCACCATCGCACTCTCGCAAAGTCTGCCCGTGCAGGCAACGGCATGCTGCTGCACACATTCGCCGTGCCGGAGCACATTGAGGCTGAGCCGCTCGTCGATCTCCACGGCGTCCGTGCCCTGCCATCGCAAAGCGAATGTCGTCTGCTGGCGGCCGCCGACGATCCGCTCGGACGGCTCGATCAGCAGCAGTGGTGTCACCGGCGACGATCCTGCTGCTGCAGCTGCTGCCGCGACAGGAAGGGGCCGCGCAGTCGGCGACGCGAGAGACGATGCTTGGAAGCCTGGCTTGGACCCGAGCATTGGTGCCATTGGCCCCGACGGCCCCGTCGGCGCCGCGGTCAGCGTCAGCGTCACCGGATCGGGGTCGTCGTTGTACACCGTGAATATCGTCGGCGGCCGATCCGGCGACACAATGGCAGGGTCATGCCGCGCCCGATGAGCATTCATGCGCATGAAGCCAGTATGCTGAGTGCCGAGATCGATCACCGGCGCGAAGCGGACGGCGATCGGCGGACGCGCCAGGGAAACCGGCAGCTGGAAGACGTCGCCGTCGCGCGTCTCCAGCACAATGACGGTGCACAGGCCATACCGGGTGGACTCGACGTGGCTCAGATCCAGCTGCGCCGTCAGTCGCTTCGACATCCCGGGCGCTAGCGAAAACTCGGTCACGGCCGGCGTCACCGTGACATAGCTCACCGACAGCGGCAGCACGCTGATCACCATGTGTTTCTGCGCATAATTGGATACCGTCAACGGCAGACTGATCGTCCGGCGAGACGCCGGCGCGGCGGGCGGCGGCGGCGACGACGACGACGCAGCCAGCGCGGCGTGCTCATCTCCGGCCGCCGGCCCGCGCAGCGGTGACCGCTGCACCCCCACACCGGCGCCCGGGGCCGCGGCCGCGGCCGCCACCACAGGCACCCCGATCCCGACCCCCGCGGCGGCGGCGGCGGCGCCGGCGGCCGCGATCGCCGACCCCACCGACGGCGGCGGCCCGTCCCGCGCGGCCTTGGTGTCCGCCACATGGAATACGAGCGCCTCGGGCGCCACGCGGAGGCCGTACCACTGCTGCAGGTGGTCGTGGTGGGCGACGGCGCGGTCGCGCCGCCGCGCTTGCGCCGTGTAGTCGTCCGCATAGGTGCCGCGGGCCGCCATCGTGGCGGCGGCGGGCGGCGGCGCGCCGGATTTGAGCGGCACGCCGCCCAGGGCCGAGGGCACGGCCTCGGCCAGCGCCTTGCGCGGCGTAGGACTTCGCATCGTCGACCGATGAGTGGCGTATCGATGATACGGTGGACGCAGACGTGTGGCGGCGGCCGTCCAAAGCGCGGTCGCCGGCGGTCTCGCCGATCGGCGCCTGAGGAGCAGGGAGCACGGGGCACGTGGCGCGTGGCTCGGCAAGGAATGGGCACGCGGCGCCGGAAGGAAGGGAGAGGAGGGGCGCAGCCGTCCCGCGCAGCGGTACGAAGACCAAGAGCAAGAGCGATCGAGGATGAGCGCCTCAACGTGGGAGTCCCACGCCCAAGACAACGGCGACGGTGATGACGACGACGACGACGACGACAACGACAACGATAGGAAAACAGCGATAGGAGACTGTATTAGGCCGTCGCTGCCGAGGACAGCACGTCTGATCAGTTGGGGACCGCGGCGGCGGACCGGCAGCGCGGCCACATCGGAGAGCGCAGGAGGAGTGGATCGTCGCGCCCGTCGTGCCTTCCGTGCACGCATCGCCGTCGCGGCCGCCGCGGCCACGTGGGCGGGCACATGCTCGGGATCCGTGCCGCGGCATGGCGTGGTCGGCCGTACGTCCCGCAGCGCGCCGGCGGCGACGTGCCCGCGTGCCCATCCCGAGCGGCCCGTCGGCCTTCGCTGCGGAGACAGCGGGCGGCGGCGACGGCACGCGGATCGCCGTGGCCGCGATGTGCCGGCGGCGGCTCGGCAGATCCATCCGCGGACGGCGGCCCGCGTCACGCCCCCGCGAAGGGGCCGCCGCCGCCGCCGCCGCCGCGGATCGTCGGAGTTGCAATGCCCAGGTCGTGTGCTTGTGCGCCGCGGGGACGGCGGCGGCGGCGGCGGTGGCGGGGACGGCGGCGGCGGCGTCCGAACTGGGTCCGCGACCGTCGCTGCGGCCGCTGGGCTTCCCTCATCGGAGGGATCGGCCGTCGTGCATCCCATCGGGGGTGCCGCCGCGCGTCGCGAGTGCTGGCGGTGTCCGCCATCCACCGCCCGACGGCGCGCGCGCACCGCTCTTATACCTCAACGCGATGGGCCAGAGCAGGCCGGCTAGGGGACCGGCATTCCCCGGAGGGCCATGGCGAGCACGTTTCCTTGCTACCCGAACCCAGACGAGTATGGCGAACGCAGGCAGAGCCGCGAAGCAGACCCAGGCGACCCCACCCTCGCGGCCGATCGCCGGCCCTTCAAAGCAAGGATGCAGCGCGTTGGCCCTCAAGCGGCCGATGTTCTCGCTTTTTGCCTTCTTCGCATACGTCGTATGAGAGCGGTTTCCTGATCCCGGGTCTGGGCCCGAGATCATGCGCGTGCTCGGCACGGCACGTGGGTTCCACCGCAATGATCGGGCCGGGCTCTCGACCGCCATTCGGCCATCCGTTTTGGCCATTTTGGCCACATGGCAGGGCATGGCATGGAGCGCCACCCCCATGCGACGGGAAATCGACGCCTCCCGACCTTTTTTGACCGTGTTTTGATATGGCTTGACGCCACGAAGTTATTGGCTGCAGCCGGCAGCTCAGGCACGTTGTCTTTCCCTGTGGCACTCACAACGAGCAGAGCGATTGCTGATATCTGAAGGCGTTCAGGCTGCAAAATGCAGTGCCATGATTGCATAGCGTTCGGCTGGCG
Organism: Caulochytrium protostelioides; assembly: GCA_003615045.1. NCBI lineage: Eukaryota > Fungi > Chytridiomycota > Caulochytriomycetes > Caulochytriales > Caulochytriaceae > Caulochytrium > Caulochytrium protostelioides. The sequence continues at coordinate 10,848 of ML014231.1, read as the reverse complement.
AGTGATGCCACCCCCGGTCGAGAACGCTAATGGCGCATCTGTCGGTGGCCTCGTCGTTTCGCTTCGAACCGTAAGGGAACGGATACGATGCATGGCGCGTGGGACGGGAGTAAGAGAGAGGCAGCAAGAACCAAGAAGCCAAACGGACGTTCTCTCCACGCAGCCAATCGATTATCTTCCGCAGGCGTCGCCGAGCTCGGATACTGTGGAGGCATGATCATGATCCGTCGTGCCGTCTCCTCTCGCTGACATTTCCGGCCAGCTTATCTGACCCGGTCCTCGTCGGGCGGCCGTGGCTAAGTTGCGCTGCTAACTGTCCTTCGTCCCTCCATGGCGCGCTCACCTCCTGCCACGTCGTTATCGTTGTTACCGCGTCGTGGTCGTGATCGTGGTCGTCATCGTCATCATCATCGTCATCAGCATCAGCAGCAGCAGTATGGTCGAAAGGTCCGGCGGGTCCGTCGCCGGCTCGCACGGCCGCCCCCGGTATCTCGTCGCCCAGGGCCGCCTAACCGCACTTTCTGTGTTACTCGCGGTGATGCTCGTCCTCGCGGCTCGCCTGCCTGGCGCCGCCGCGTCCGATAGGGTCTCAGGTGAAAGTGGGGCCTCCTCAATGGAATGGTCCGACGACAATATCAAGCTCCACATGGACCCCTTCCTCGTCCCTGTCCGGCCGGACGACATGGCCCTGTGGCCGATGTCGCCGCGGGACCAAGCCTTGATCGAACGCATGAATGTCCTGAACCGCGAGTATAGCCGTGCGTTTGCCGCAGACCGCTTCACGTTCACTGAGCTGGACATCAGGCCGTTGGTCGCGTTCGAGGCGCTGACCGCGGGCCTCGTGCCGTCCAAGACCCTCCAGCGGTGGTACCTGGATCCGTCGGTCTTTTGGCCGACGTTTCTCCACGACCAGGTCACCGGGCTGATCAGGGCCATCCACGAGGCTCAGCGCGAACTCACGCGAGCGCGGTGGACGCCATCCGTCCAGAAGCACTTCAGAGGCGAGGGTCGTAACCTTCTGGCCATGCAAGTCCTCCTGGCGGAGATGTCGCCGTTCACGATCCGGTCGGACGGCCCCGCCTATCTGGTCGTTAAGATGCTTGACCAGGTCAACGCGGAGCTCTCCCGGGCCACGAAGCTGATTAAACGCCTCCTGCACGACGGTCGTCCCCATGCGTCGGCTGACCCGCGGGGAGCGAGGGGACCGCGGGGCCCGGAGCAGCCCACTGCCGGCGATGGGATCATGTCGACACATACTGCGCTCGTGCGCTTCCATGCGCGCTTGGTCAGGAGCCGCTTTTGGGCGGTCATGCGCTTCTATGACCCGGCCCAGGGCGTGGACATCGAGCCCGACTACTCGGACCCCGCGCAGCCAGAACTGGGGCTGTGGTCCGGCCCGAAGCGTGAGTTGTGGTGGTTGTCAGCGCAATACGGGATGGCGCTGTGGTCGACGGCGGACGGTGCCACGACGAAGCCTGATTACGACATCCCCGACGACTGGATCGACGAGCGCGTCAGAGATACGTTCTGGTCGGAACTGCAAGAGCACGCAGATCATGAAGCGAGGATGTATGACCTCAGAGCCGCGCACTACGATGAGCGGCTCCTGCCGATCATGGCGTCGATGGCGCGCCGCTATCACGTCGGGAGCGAGGACGACTGGGGAACGCTTCCTACGCGCGCGCATATGCCCGGCGAGCCGCTGCGTGTCGCCCGACCCATGGATCGCACGTGGCGCGACGACTTTGCCGACGTGGACGACGACACCACGGAAGAGGCCGAGGATGACGCCGCGACTGACGCCAGTGCCCGACGGTAGACCGGCGATGTCTGATGAGCCGCATCAGCCATGAGGGTGCCCATCATCCGAGGATGGCCAATAAAGCTGTATGATACTGTATGATCCTGTTTGCGGTATGCTTCCGCATGCTCTCGCGTTTTCTCGTGATGGCGAGCGATGAGTCTCGGCGGCGAATCGATAGCCCCGAGCGCGGCGAGTGACCCTGTTGGGATGGGGTTCACGGGTTCACGGGAGGTGTGGCGCCGAGGCGGCGCAGCCATCGTGGTGGCGCAGCCTCGCATGGCTCAGCGGTTCCTGAAGCGCCCGTCTCTCTCTCGCTCTCTCTGTCTTTCACGCGTCATCGGCCTGCGGTCAGCGCTATGTGCGCTGTCGCCGTGATCCTGCCGTCGCAGCCGCCGCTCGTTGGGTTCACTATGCCGAGCGGCCGAAGCCCTCGCCTGACGGACGATACAGCGACCGGCGTCGCGTATCGTCCGCAGCCTGGGCTGGTCCTGACTTGATCGTCGGCTGGCAACGCTGGCACCGCTGACGCCGCCGACCGCTGACGCCGCCGCCCACGCCTGCCTACGACAGACCCGTCTGCTGGCCGACGCTGCCCGCTTCGCCACCCGGAGCGTCCCGCATCGCCGTCTCCACCGCCGCTTCAACACCGCTGTCGCCGTCGCTGTCCGCTGCGGACGCCGTCGCCGCCGCCGACGCCGCTGGGAGACCGCCGCCGGGACGGATGCGCCCATCGTGATCGGTGACGCCCGACCGCATCGCATCGCATCGCATCGCATCGCTTGGCATCACATCGCATCGCATCGCTGGGCATCGCATCGCATCGCATTGCTGGGCATCGCATCGCCGCGTCTCGTCTCGTCTCGCCGCGTCGTGCCGCGTCCCCGGTCGGATCGCCCGGGAGCGGCGCCGCCGAGCGGGGTGCACGACGCGACCGCCTGCTTGCCCCGCGCCTGGCGCTCCGCCGTCGGCGACGGTGCGCTTCACGGCAAGCTTTCGGTGGTCGCCTCGCTGCGTTCCGTGTGGCGGCGCCGTCCCCGACAGACCCGCGGATTCCCGGCCTCAGTGGCTTGATACCGGCGGCGTCACGCTCGCACGCGCGGGCGCCCCCGACACGGCGACGACCACGGCGACGACCGCGGCGAGCGCCGAGCCTCTGACCGTCGTCACCCCGCATGATGGCGGGTCCGCCGCCGCCGCCGCCGCCGCCGCCGCCGGCCGCCGCCGCCGCATTCACACCGCCGCCTGCGCGCAATGACCTGCTCAAAAGCATCGAACGCGGCTCGCGGCTCCGCAAAGTTCAGACCAACGACCGCAGTTCGCCTCTTGTCGACGGTAAGTCACCCGTGCCTGTGCCCGTAGGCGGCAGGCTCCCATGCCCCCCCTTGGGACGCCATATTCGCTCACTCACTCCCTGCCTGCTCGATCATGATGCGTTGATGATGGTCTCCCTGCTTGGCGATGCGGTCCGTGGTATGCGCTCGTAGCCAAGGCCGCAGCGAAGCCGGAGCTCCCGTCGGGCGGGATGCGGTTGCCGCTAGGCGGGGGCGCGGCCGCCGCCGCGGGCAGCGCCTCGCCCATGGCCGGGCCGCCGGGGCTCGGCGGCCTGTTCGCCGGCGGCATGCCGAAGCTGCGGGCGACCGGCGCCAAGACCGGCCGCCTGCCGGCCGCCTCAGGCGCCACGAGCCCGCTGGGCGCCGCGTCGTCGTCGTCGTCGCCGCCGTCGAGCGCGTCGCCCCCGACGACGGCGTCCGGCCTCGCGTCCGCCTTCCAAGGCTTCCCGCGTCCCGCGCCGGCCGTCGCCGCGCATCCGGGACTCCCGCCGCCGATCGCCGCACGGCGTCCCTCCGCCGGGCCCGCCGCGGCGGCCGCCGCCGCCGCCACGAGCGCCACGAGCGCCTACGAGACGTCGCCGGTCGCGCCGCCGCGCGTCCCCAGCGGAGGCCACCACGGCCCACCGCCGCTCGTGCCCCGCGCGTTCGCGGCAGCGGCAGCGGCGGCCGGCGGCGGCGGCGGCGGCGCCCGCGCCAGCGAGTCTCCGAGCGCGCTGCGTCCCGCGGCGCCGAGCTGGAGCGCCGGGCCGCCGCCGCCCGCGCGGTTCCGCGGGCCCGCGGCGCCCGCGTCCGGGAGCGCCGTCGCGTCGCGCCGCGGCTCGCAGGCCGACGCGCCGGCCGCCGACGCGCCGGCCGCCGGCCGCTGGACCTTCGCGGCCGTGCTCCCGCCGCCGCGCCAGTTTCCGAGCGGCGAGCCCTTTCCGGAGGCCGGCGCCGGGCGGCCGATGCCGGTGGGCGCCGCGTCGCCCGGCGCCACGAAGCGCGCGCCGCCGCCGCCGCCGCCGCCGCGCAAGACGGGGCCCGGGCCGGCCGTGCCGCGCCGCTAAGGGGCGTCGCGGCCAGGACGGGCCTCGTGGATGGCCACGCCACGGCGACGGGTGCCGCGTCGTCGTACGCTGGACCGCGCCGCGCCAGACCTCGCGGGCGCACCGCGTTTCTGTCGCGCCGCTCGTGGCTGCTGCCGTGGGCCCCAATGCATCGCCTGTGCTGGGTCTGCCGTGCCTGCCTCGTCGCGCTTGGGCCACATGTCGGCCGCGTCTGTCGCGTCGGGTCGGCCCGGTCCCATGTGCGCTGTTCTCTGCCACGCGATCCGTCTGTCCTCTGCAGGAGCGGGAGTGATGAAGATTTACGCTAAAACGAAGAGGGTGGTTCGGTTTGATCGTGAGAGATCTGCCAAGCACGGGCCTGCGGGGCGGCGGCGGCCGGCGGGGCGATCGGCGGCGGCGGTGGCGGGATCGCGGGGGCCAGAAGGCACGTTTGTCATGGACGCGGCGGCGGCGGCATCGGCGGCGGCGGCGGCGGCGGCGGGAGGGCGGCCGAGCGATCGTGGGGAAGCCGCCCCTGGCGAGCGCCGACCGCGCTAGGGAAGGGCCGCGCGTGGTCGTTGATGCGGTGCTGAGGCGCCATCACGGGCGGTCGCCGCCGAGCGGGGCCCCGGGCTACCCGGCCGCCGCCGCCGCCGCCGCCGATGCCGCCGCCGCCGATGCCGCCGCCGATGCCGCTGGTGCCCAGGCCGTCGCCGCCAGTCAAGCGCCGCATCGCGTGGGCCACACCTGCCTTCGGCATCGCGTGGCCGCCCAAGGCGCCCATAAGGCCATTGTGCGCCGCGTGCGAGGCCGGAGCGCGAGCGCCGCCGGGGAAGGGGAGGGGCGGGGGGGGTGTGCGGCGCCCGCCGCGAGAGGGGAAGGCCTGGGGCCCGCCGTCGCCGTTGCGCTCGCCGCCGCCGACGCCGCCGACCGAGTGCATGACGCACGCCGGATGACGCTGCAGTCTCTGCTGCCGCCTCGCTCTGGATCGCATCGCATCGCATCGCATCGCATCGCATCGCATCGCATCGCTTCGTATCGTATCGTATCGTATCGTATCGCCTCGCATCGCATCGCGCTGGCCGGTGTCGTCGTGCCGCCTGCCCTCCTCTATTTATACGGCCCGAGGCCACATCGCTCATCGACCGATCGCCGGTCGCCGTCCGGCCCCGCGTGCGGCCGCCCCCGCCGCGTCTGTCGTCGGTGCCCTTTCCCCGCGGCTGCGCCCTTCTGCCCGCGCTGCGCCGCCCGGGCTCGTTTGAATGCGCCTCGACCGCATCCATCCCATGGCTCCCTCGCCGCCGTCCACTGCGCGACCGCCTCCCGAGCTCCCGTCCGCTGAACGGACCGCGACGGCGGCGGACCCAGACATCCTCCTGCAACGTCTCCGTAGCCGCGACGGCGCGATGGATACTGCCGCCGCCGATCCCCGTGACGCCGCGTCACGGACGTCGCTCGGCCCCGTGCCGGCGGCCGCCCCAGGGCCATCGGCGCAGGCGTCGGTCCCCCTGCTGACGCCGCTGCCGACGCCGTCCACGCCGATCGCCACGGCGATGGCCATGGCGATGCCGGCGCCGCCCGCCACGGCGCCGTCCTCCGCGGCCACCGCCAAGGCGGCCACCGTCAAGCCGGGCCTGCTCGGCGAGCTGGAGCCCGTGTCGCGGACCAGTGTCGAGGGGTGCCTGGCGTCCTTGCCGCTGCTGCAGCCGCTGGCGCGGCAGGGCCACGCGGCGACGGTCGCGCTCTGGCGCGGCGTGGCGGCCGGGCTCGCGCTGCTGCGACGCGCCGGGACGCACCCCGCGGTGCGGCTGCTGCTGACGGTCGCGAGCCTCGCGGTGGGCATCGCGTGCCTCGCGGCGGCTTCCCGCGCCCCGGCACGCCGCTGCCTCGCGGTCCTCGGCATCCCCGCCAACACGCGCTTCCTGCTCATCGTGCCGCTGCTCAACGACGGCGTCCGCCTCGTGATGAACGCCAATGCCCTCTTCGCGTGGCGCCTCCCCCACATGGCGTACCCGAGCCGCCCCGGCTGGCGGCTCATGGTCGTCGCGCATCTGCACCTGGTCGATCTGGTGCTCGTCCTGATGTTTCTGTGGATCGTGTCCAATACCGACCACCGGTGGAGCCAGCTGTGCTTTACGCGGTGCGGCGCTGTGCGCTGCGAGACGTACGGGGCGCCGGTGACGCCCGTCTGCGCCGCGCTGCAGTCCGTCAGCTGGCCGCTGTCGCACGTCCTCCACGCGGTCCAGCCGCTCGCCATCGCATTCGTCGTCTTGTTAGTAAGTGATACAGAGGGCCCATGGCGCCTGCCCCGCCGAGCCCGGCTCCCGCCTTCGGGGAGGCTTGCATCCTGTCGCCATCGGGACGCCGAGGCGATCCATGCCGCGGGAAAGGGGCGGAGCTCGAGAGAGAACGGCCGTCGTCACACCGATCAGCCCTTCGATTGACGGGTGGGATCGGCAGAGATGACCGATCATGGTCGTGGTCGTGGTCGTCGTAGCTCGTCGTCTACGGCGAGCGCTCTGCTCATATGACGTTGGCACGTGCACGGCAGAATGCGGGACTCACAGCCTGATGGTTGTTGTTTTTTTTTCTTTTGATGATGGCCCTTGTGGCGGGGGATGGGGATCGCCAGGCTTTCCAGGGCGCGGCGATCACCGAAACGCTCGTGCATTCGATCCAGGTCGGCAAAGCGGCCGGCCGCAAGTCGACCACGCATCGCGATAGCCGCACCCAGATCAAATCCACCCGCGAAGTCCTCTAATCGGCCATGGCCCGCAGAGCCATGGCCCGCGGGGACGCCACGTCTCACGCGGCGAACTGCACCCGCTTTCGCCCGGCGCGCGTGGCCTGCAGCGCGTGCTGGACGGCCTCGCTCTGCTTGACGGCTTCGCGGACGGCCTTCTTGGTCTTGGCGCTCCGCGCGACGCGCAGTTGCTCTTTGATCACCTCCAACGGCTTCTTGGCTTCTTTGCGCTTCAGCCCGCGTCGCGTCGCCGCTTGCGAAGCGACGCGTTGGATGGTTTTCTAAACTCGCAGCGCCATCCACGTAAAGAAAAAAAAAAACAAGGTCGGGACGAGTGTGAGTGATCGCCACCATCAAGCGTCGGGCTTCGATGGTCCAGCCGCCGGAGAATCGGGGGACCGGCATTCCACAACTTACGGCGCGCGTGACTTTCATGTCGATCGTGGCATCGCGTTTCTGGTTAATGGCTTCAATGAGACTCAGCGCGCTGCTTTGGTCCAAGAAGACTTTCTTTTGCTTGCCGCGGCCCGGCCGCGCGGGCGGCGCCGCCGCCGCCGCCGTCGCGGCTTCGGACACGGGCTCGGACTTGACGCTCACACCGTCGTCCTCGTCGGCGTCCGCGTCCCTGCCGTCCTCCGACGGGGGCGCCGCCGCCGCGGCAGCCGCGCGGTGGGCCTTCTGGGACGGCGGGGCCCGGGCCGACGATGCGGAGGCGGAGGGCGGCGGCGCGCGGTCGTCGGCCGTCGTCGCCGCGCGCAGCGGCATGCTTTTGATCCCGCGGGCGCGCAGGTAGTCGGCGTCGGTGAGGCGGCGGCGCGCCGGCAGCCGGGCGCCGCGGTCGGGAGGCCCGTCGCTGCGGGCGCCGCGGGCGTGGCGGTCAGGCCCGCGGGCAGCGCCGTGGCGCGGGCCCGACCCCCGGCGGCCGCGGGAAGCAACGGCGCCCGGCATCGCTCGAGCGGGACGGCGACGGCGACGGCGACGGCGAGCGTGGGTCGGCGGAAGAGGCCGAAGCGATGCGACGGAAGCGAGCAGCAGCAGCAGCGGCGGCGGCGGGGCTCAAGGCCGTTGACGAGGAGACCACGCGGACGATGGAAGGCGTGCTTCGGAGGGAAAGCCCTCGGGCAGGATCACGGGTATCCGGGCGATGCGGAGCGGGAGCGGGAGCGGGAGCGGCAACGTCGAAGGCCGTGACGGCGTCGGTCCATGGGCCTTGAGAAGGACGGGATCAGGCACGGCGGCGCACGCGGCGTCAGCTACGATCGCCCCGACGGATCACGTGGCGTTGAGATGGGCGCAGGAGACGGCGTGGCAGCTGATACAGCTCATGCGCGCTGCTGCCGCGGCTCATACTGACGGACGCTCCTGCTGACGGACGCTCCTGCTGACGGACCCATGCCGCCGTGCATGGGTACCTGGCCTCCGCGTGCCTTCCACCCGCTCGTCTCGCCTAGCCGCCAGGCGACTCGAGCGGCCCAACGGCCCCAAGTCCGCTCGCAGCGACCCGCGAGGCCCCGGCCTTGCCCGAACGCCGCGGGCCGCCCGACTCCGACGCGGCGGCGGGGGTCTGAGTGGCGCAGCCGAGGACCGGTGCGATGGGGCGAAGGCCGATGGCCGATGGCAGACGCCGCGGCTTGCGGCATGGCTGCGCCACATTTTACCCGATCCCGAGGCCCCCGAAGCATGCCGATCCCATCCCCGGCCCCGTCGATGCCATCCTCGCCCTCCCGCTCCCGACGGGACGCTCGTTGCTATCATCAGGTCCGCTGCCGTCGCTGCCTGTTCGCGACGGCAGCGGACATGCCCGCGGTGAGGTGGCAGCGGCGCCCGACGGCGTTCGCAGCCGCCGGTGGCACGCAGCGTGGACCCTCGTGGATGACCGGCTCGGCTCGGCTCGATCGGGTGACCCGGTCAACGTCGCCATATGCAGCACAATAAAAAATGACGAGTATGAATGGCGTCGACGGGTGGCGTTGGTGACGGCCAGGAGTGGGGGGCGACTGCGACGTCACCATGCCATCGCCACGGCGTGGCCAGGGTCCACCCTCCCTCCTTGCTCGTCACGGCCCATGGATGCTTTTCAACGGCATTCGTTGGATCTGGCTGGCATCGCGGACCGCGTTTCAGGCTCGCGGAGATGCGGGCTCGCCCTGCGCTGGACCGATGCTGACACGGCCGCGTTGCCGACGAATCCGTCGTGATAGCGCCGCCCTTCGTGCTGCTCGCCTGCTGCTGATCCACCCCCGGCCTACGGAGACGGCCGTCTGACCGACCCCGTCTGTCCCGCTTGCACGGCTGCTGCAACGCCCGCTCCAGCTCCCGCTCCCGCTCCAGCCCCAGCTCCCGCTCCAGCGCCCGCTCCAGCACTTTGTCGCATCGCCCCGCATCTCGCTTCCACTGGTCGCCGCATCGTCGACGGCCCTGCCGACCACCCCGCTCGTCCCGCTCCCCGCCACCCACCCCCGTCGGGCCGTGCCTCGCCATGGCGTCCTCGCGGCCCGTGCGCCAGCGCCCGTCGGCACGTGTCGGCCTGCGATGGCTCCTCGTCGCGGCCCTCATCGCCGCCGCCACCGTCGCCCACGCGGCGCATGCGGCGCACGCCGCCCATCCCGTCCCCGCCGCCCCTCCCGCGGCGTCCGCGACGGACCCGCGCCGCATCGTGGATCCCCACCGCACCCGCCGCCGCGAGCGCCGCGCGCTCTCGCTGCATCGCCGCACCGCCGCGGTGCCCGCCCAGACGCTCATCACGGTCCCGGACCCCGCGGCCGCCGCCGCCGCCGCCGCCGCCGCCGCCGCCGCTGCGGCCGTCCCCGTCCCCGTCCCCGTCTCCGTCCCCGATCCGGCCGCCGCCGTCGGCACCGCGGCCGTCCCGGACCCGGCCGCTGCCGCTGCTGCCGCTGCCGCTGCCGGGTCCATCCCACTGGTTCCGGAGCCGCCTGTTGCAGCACCGCCGCCTGCAGCGATACCGCCGTCTGCAGCGGTGCCGCCGCCTGCAGCGGTACCGCCGCCTGCAGCGGTGCCGCCGCCCGTAGCCGCGCCGCCGCTGGCACCCGCTCAGCCGCCTCTCGCCGTCCCGCCGCCTGCAACCGTCCCGCCAGCCGGGTCTGCGCCAGCTGCGGGAGCAGCACCCGTGCCGGATCCGGCGGCACCTCCGGCAGCGGCGCCGAAGCCCGGGCTGATGGATAAATTCAAGGCCAACGTCATGCCCGCGACGGCCGGCCTCCGGGCGGGCTGGAGCAGCTTCAAGGCGGCCAAGTCGCCGGCCGCCCAACGGCGGTTACTGCGGCGGTTGCGGCGGCGTCTCCACTGATCGAGACCGACGACCCGGCAGGGACCGCATCGCGAGCCGCATTGCCGCCGAGCCCTTCGACCCGTGTCCGTCGGCGCCGGGTCGTGGACGCGATCGGCCCTGTCTCTTTGGTATGATTTTTTTCTTAAGATCCTTCTTGGCAGACGGTCTTTCTTGGCAGACGGTCTGCTTTGGTGTTCGGGATGACTGGCCTCGTTGGACGTCTCGCTGGTGATATCTGGAGGTGCGATGGGGGCGGGTCGAGGGGAAGCAGGCGAGATCGCGATCGACCTGACCCCGTCTCGGTGGGGGCTTGAGCGGAGGCGGCGTGGCGCTGCGCTGCGCCCGCCGGAAGGGAAGGCCGCGCGTCGCGCGGTCTGTGGCGCCGGTCCGCACGGGTCCAGCTGCCGACCGCGGCTCGGCGTCGTCTGCCGTCGCTGCTGTTGTTCGCAGGTTCGCGCGCTCGAGTCCAAGCAGCCAACGCGCGGATGTCCGCTTCAACTGATACTGTCTTCTTGGGACGGCGCCTGCGACGGCGCTGCCGATCAGCATCGCCGCACGTTCGCTCGCCCGTCCCTCCGCCGCCGCTCGCGTCGCCACCGCCGCCACCACCACCACCTCCGCTACCACCACCACGCTGCCGCCGCCGCCGGTCTTGC